>BMAO01031411.1:0-19667 GCA_019973975.1 Trichonephila clavata | reverse complement strand
TTTTTCACTATAATTTCTAATATCTCAGTTGGCTGTTTTTTACCAGGAAAATATCTTTGAATGAAGTTATTCTCATTAAAGAGTATGCCATCTATATCTTTCACAATACTTCTTCTTCCTGTACTGTAACTTAATATCTAAAATCCATACAGGCTTTCATGAGATCATCATTAGAAATGTTGTGAAACTCATACAGGAAGCAAAATATTGAATTACACTCAGATAATAAGGTAAATCTTTCATTTGCTGAAGAGATCGTATGATCAAGAATTGCAAAATAGAAATTAGTCTTGAATTGCTGAAAGGGATTTAAAACTGGCTCATCACTGGCTTCGTAATAAAACGAACCTTTTCTTAGCTTCGAGATGGGAAATTTGGGATGAATACCTAATCTGCAGGAAGTATTGCTGCTGAATCAACAAATATTTTTAAAATATCGTCAGATCTTTGGAAAATTAAATATTTTTTAAGATTATCTAAGCCTTTAATGCATTCCGCGATGTTTAATTTAGGATTTTGAAGCATTTTACTCAATACATCAATTCTTGATAATAAATCATGCCAAATTAAAGTTGAACATAAAATTTAAATGTTTCAAGACTTTTAATTTGAGTTATTAAAAATATTCATCCTGTTAAAAATTAGAGCAAATTACATAAAATAAATTATTTGTAGCACCCTTCAAGGTCTTCGTAAAAATGAAATCTAAAAAAAAACCTGTTAATTTTTCAATTTTGTAAGAAAATCTATTTTAAAAAATTAAATTTAAAGTTTCAATTTTTAAACATTTTGTACTTATTTCCGAAACAAATCATCAGGACACATGCTTATATGTGAGTTTTTTTTTTAATTAGCGTGACAATATGCCAAAATTTTCTACTCTTTTAGGAAACACCTTGTGCAACATTTCATTCATTCATAAATTTAATTAAGAGCTTTTATAGAGGCATTATCCTCTAAAATGTGAAACAGAAACGGGGACAGGAGTTAGTGAACTTATATCAAAGGATCAAAAGAATAAAATAACAGTTTTGTACTGATCACAGATAATACACTACAGTTTTGATTTAAACAAAAATCAACGGCAGCACCTTTCACTAAAACTTAATAACTACTTACACTTGATCGTGTTACGACCAATATTAGTGTATGTTAAATCAAAATTGAATGAACATATTGAAATAAGAATGGTTTTTCGTATTTTTCCTTATATATACAAGTTGCAGAAAAAAGCGAATGCCACATACTCTAACTTTGTCGAGATAGTGCAGGCTTCTAAGGATGCTTTTGCCATGTCATAAACGATCAAATTTAAAGAGTGGCTACTACATGACAAGTAGATTGTGGATTGAACCCTGATTTATATTGGCTCCGTTATCGTAGGCCTGCCTCCCGCATATCTAGCCCTAATTTTTGAAGTTTCTCAGCTGTTAAATATGAAAGTTCTTTTCCAATCAATCTTTTAACTGGAAGGAAACCTAAAAAATTCTTTATTTTAACGGTAACTTCATTAAGATAAGATTTCTCAATACATACATATCTTACCAGAAATGTCATTTGTTCGATCTTACTAAAATCAGAGGCGCAATATAAAATTATCTAATAACATTTGGCTTGTTCACTTTTATGAGCAATATGAAGTTTAAAATTCTCATGTAGAAAGAGAAATTATTTCGTTCTGAGTATTTTTCCCTAGATAGTGTATTTAGCCTCATCCCTTTTTTAGCACTCTTCGAGGATGCTCCACTATTACTGGATCAAATTTAGCAAGTAATTGAATTATTTGTATAAGATTACCATTATATATTGGAATTAAATTTGTCCAAATTTGCAATATGTAAGTGTGACAAATTTAATTTGTCACACTTACCCCGAAGGGCTAAGCAATTTTGAACCAGTACCTTTAACGTTGCTACAATACGTAGAAGCAAATCACACCAATAATCGCAATAGTAAGTCTTTTCGAGTCACTGTCAATTGTTTTAGAGCATTGTAATCGCTGACTGAATTCCATCCAAGACTTCTGGCTTTGATTATGGTTTTTTGATGTTTCATGTTCTTTTAAAATATCAACGTGATGTTTCCAACTTTTAAAATATTCCGTGGAAAGAGAACTAATGACACAGACAAAAAGTTTGCTGCAAAAACAATATGCACAGTTTTTTGTAATGGATTAACGATTTACGCATAACCTTTTCTCCGTTTTTGAAAATTTTGGCGTAACAATATGAGCTAAATGTTCGACCGGCGTCGTCATAAGGAAAATTATAATTTTTCAATGGCTTAGAGGGTCCTTCTTTTACTAAAAAAACATCTATCTGCGTCTGATAGAATAGCTGGCCAGGTTCCTAGATCTGAACTAAATATCATTATTAGAGTATTGTGATTTTAGGATTTTTTTGGAGGAGTTCCTACAACAGCAGTGAGACCGTGGTTGCCTAGTGGTCAAGGTATCGGATCGTGGCTGGCATGTCACGAGTTCGAGCCCAGTATCACTAAAAACTCGCTGTGTAGAGGAGCGATGCAGATTAAATCTGTCGAGAACTCAAACGTCCTCCCTTTGGTGTGTGATAGTTAGGAGAGGGGTGCTACCTCAGGTGTCGTCCTCGCCACTTTACCATGGTTCAAAATGACGAGGTCCGACGCCAAAAGCCCTCGTGTAGCTGAACAGTGTGACGTTAATATTCACTCACTCACCCTACAACAGCAGTGCCACTATCTATTCTGTTTATTTGATCTGCAACATCCTAATCATGAAAGTCTAAATCTGATTCTATACTGCTTTTCTTTTTTCCTAGTGTCTTGTAAGTAATTCAGTAAACTTTCAGCCTGTTTTTTTTTAAAATGGGCTTGTTTTTCGAGTCTTATTCTTTTATAATGGGCACCTGTTAGTTTTTTTATGCCCTCCCTCGGACATTCTAAAATTTTCAACAACATATATATCAATTAAGTAGGGAAAGTATAAAAATAATTGATAAATTGCTTTGCTTTCATACAAAAAAATTTTAATTCATCAAAAATTGACTCATTTGAATTAAAATTCGATATATTTGAGATTTTCCAAAATCTTATCGTAAATTTAAAACAGAGAATAAAAAAGTCCCAATTTTACTTTCATTGAAACACTCTTTCTTTTAATTTATGTTTAATGCATTGTGACGTTCCCGCAACACAGATGTGATTCGGCTTCTTTGTGGGTATGGTCACCCTACGTGAAATTTACACCTGCACCCTTAAAAATATTGCGTGGTCTTGTCTTAAACCCTTCTCTGCCCATCAACCGGATGTAATTCGAAGCTAAAGACACGGGAACCGCTGTCATCCCCGAAGTCTAGAGAGGGCAGAGGGAGAGAAAGAGATGTTCTGAAAATTTCACCGAAGACGAACGCCAGAAACTCCTCCGTCACAAAATAACAGAACTTGGACACTAATATTCTAATTACTAAGTTAATATTTCCATGTAAATCCGTAAATAATAGCTGTGGCGTAATTAAACTTAACATTTAAATTAACCAATATCACGTTACCTTGATATATTCAAACGTAAGATTTTTCAAAATTAAAATTATAAAGTCTGAATTTTTAATTATCCTCCCACATATACATCTGTACATAGCACGCACAGAAAATAGAAGGGAATTATATAAATTTAAATCTAAAAAATATAATGTTCTATTTATACTGCTCCTACAGAAAAAATACTTTCCTTTTTTCCTATTAATATAACACTAGAAATTTATAATCATAATAAATACTAAAATTAACACTTATAAAAATACTCAAAAAGACAACAATTTTTGAAATAATAATATAAAATACATTATATTTCTCATTCGAACAAAATTCCTTCTTTCAGCTTCTGCAAAATTACGCGGACCGTCCCCAAAAGCCCTCGTGTAGCTGAACAGTGGGACGTTAATATTGACTCACTCATTCATTCGGCTTCTGCAAAGAATGCCATTTCGAAATATTTTTAATAACATTTAAGTCTTAACACATGTAGTCTCATTTGAAAATAAATTTATAATAATGAAATAATGGTGCTAAATTTATTTTTTGATTGAGAAAAAGAAGGAAACATTTAAATAACTCACCTATTATTGACCTAATTCCCAAACTTTAAATATTCTGAAAGAATTTTTAAGAAATGCCTTTTCGATATTTCTATCAGCAATAATGCAATTACTTTAAAAATATACCTATAATTACAAAATAATATTATTAAACTTCTTTTGTATAAAAAGAGAGAGAGAGAGAAAAACCCATCTAAAAACACATTTGTTATATTGACTTAACTTGATGATTCAGAAAAATGATTCATGATGAAAAATTCAGGAAAAAATATCATCATTTACTATAAGCAAGACAAATAAAGCACATTTTTTTAATACTGAGAACAGTTATGAAGATTGTACAATGTCTAGTTCCGAAAGTGGAAGCTCTCTTACGAAAAAAAGGTTGCGTCAACAATATTATTTCGATTTAATTCAAAGATAAAATTTTATGATTCATATACTCTTAAGTATAACTACGGGTACATATACAAAATAATTCCATTGATATTAAAATAAGCTAGTTTTCTTTTAGTTCAGTGGACTTTTCAGTTAAAATCGTTATTCACTTACGTGAATTTATTATTTACGTTATTCACTTACGTATATATATGTATATAAAACAAAAGATATTTTATTAAACTAAATATATTATTTTTATAATCCGCTTTTTCATAAAAGTAAATACAATAAAATATTCTTTAACACTTAAATTAATATGGTAAAAATATAATAGTACCTCCAAAACCTGACACAATATGTCTTAATTCCAGAAATTTAAACCCACAAGACCAGACATTATGTATTTTATCCTTTAATGCTAAGCAAATTAATTTAATTAGAAATTCAGGCTATTTCTTTCTTTAAATAAATTATGTCCAAATAAGTACTTAGTCACAGGTTTTTTTTTCTTTCTTAATTTTGAAGTTAATCAAAAGTTAAAATTCTTATTTGAAAATTTTTTATTAATGAATAAATGTTTGAAATGAGCAGCAAAATCTTGTATTTACAGAAAGTTACGGAAAATACTCTATTGTACGGATCTTTTTGAAAGCCTTTGCATTGTGTCAGCCTAAGCACCCGTTTTTATTTTTATGTAAATCCAAAGAAAACGCCAGTCCATGAGGTATACAATAGCTTTATTATGCATTCTGTTTTGTCTATAAATAGAAGCGTCGAACATACAGTGTTGTACTCCCCCCTCCCCTATTAAGTTACATTGATTTGTTAGGCTAACACTTTATTTGATTTATTTATATATATATAAAGAAAAACACAAGCTACTACTCTCTCTCTTGTCTTTGAGGTCCTAAAATTTTACCAAAAAAAAAATCATTTATTTTTCTCTTAACTTATCTTTGAATTATTTTTTGTTTCACTTTAATTGAATGTCCCTAAATGAGAGGTAAATAGATAAGGTCCATATTCTAAGAGAACGATATCAACATTAAATGAGCCTATTTCAAAGTGTATCTTACAGGAGGTACTACAGAATGTGTGTATTTTAATGCATACCTTAAAAAAATAAATAATAATTCAAAATTAAAAACATTATTACCTGCTGCTATTTCATACGATCTAAATGAAAGAGATTGATTTGTGCCTTCTTCGAAAAGGAGTCTGTTGATAGCAACGATCACAAGTCAAGTAACTTTACTCAAGAGTAAAATAAAACATCTCCAGTTGCGCTAGATATCTTCCAAAAATTCTAATTGCCTCTGTCCCCTTTAAGTTAGCTGACACCGGACATTCTGTGTTGTGTGGGGGAAGAATGTCCATTCTGACCTCACTCCCGATGGGGCGAAAGTGACATAAGAAAATAAGAGAAAGCGTATCAAATTTCCTGATTTAACATACACATGAGCTTTGAACCATTCAAGGTTCAACACATAAGAAAACAGACATCAAACGTATACAGTACGAAATAAATAAATAAGTACTTAAAATATAATACCAAATTCACAATACTAAATACAAATATATAACTGGACATCGCAAAAAAGATAAATCAAATACATATTTAACAATAAATTCTATCAGTAAGCCAATAAATATTTAAATGTGCATGTAAATGCAAGTAATTTTTCCCATCAAGACACATTTATAAATAAGAAAGTGTGAACGGTAACGTTTTAGCAGACGTAATTTTTTATTGTACATAAAAATGAAATATTAAAGAACTGCAATTTGCCGAACGCTGCTCTAAAAGAAATATTCTGTTTTGTGCACATTTGAGTCATCCTTAAAGTAGTAATACCATAAGTAAAACAAGATAATCACCGTTTTCCCCTTTATATCAGGCCAGTGAAAATCAACTATGTAATTTCTTGAACTATGTAATGCTATCGGGAAATCCGGACTTAATGTTAATTTTTCAACAACTATTCATATTTATTCAATTTTTTTAAAAATTATTTTGAGAAATTCGCAAAAAATTTTGCTTGATCTATAGAATTATAGGCGGCCTGCGACCGCCCCTTGTATTGACCGCCCTCGTGCGGTGCACGCGCTGCACACCTGCTAGGATCGGCCCTGCCTGTCCGTAAATCGTTTGATGTAATCGCGTTAAGAAAGCTATATGATCAATTAGAAATAAACATTAAGGGACTCGAATCCCTTGAAATCTTCCCCGATTCTTACAGTTGTCTTTTGTTTCCGATAATAATGAGAGCTATTCCCCCTGATTTGGCATTAGAATATAATAAAAAACATAATGAAAAACAATCCCAAGTCACTGATCTAACTACATATTTGCGCGGCGAAGTTGAAAGTCGCGAACGGACAGAAATTTTGTTAAAACCACATGGCTCTCACTCGTATCCAGGGCCGATCCTAGCAGGTGTGCAGCGCGTGCACCGCACGCGGGCGGCCAAGCCAAGGGGCGGCCGCAGGCCGTATATGGTTCTATCAATCAAACAACATTTTTTACTAATTTTTCAAAATAAAACTTATAAAAAATCGAATAAATATGCTAAATTTTGAATAGTTATTGAAAAATCAAGTCCCGTTTTTCCGATAATACCGTAAAGTTTAATAAAAATAGAATGGTTGTACATAGTGTGTTGGCCGATTGTCCATAAATGTCTACTCTTTTAAACATCCTTCATTTGATAGCAAAATTCGTGTTGGATCCTACAATACCGCATTAAAAAAGGTTTTTTTGGTTTTGTTTAATAATGGCACTGGGGCAGCCCACTGTGGATCGAAGCTTAATAAAGGCGTCTCAAAAGTGAAAAGTTGCTTTACGAAAATATCTAATAATGTTTAAATTCAATATGAATTTGAGTAATATAAAGGTTTTAATTTAATAATAACCTTACAATTAAGAAAAACAAAATCGGGGAAAGAAGCAATTTTTGCCTAAGGTCTTACAACATTTATAAACAATGCTCGTTTTCCTTTTTAGTCAGTTATATCTCTATCAAAAGGTAGTTTCTTGTAGTTTTATTTGGTATTAAGTTATAAAAGAAAGAAATCTTGCAGCTTCTCTTTGGACTTTCGAGTAAATGATTCTTATTACAAAGCCTGTTTGAAAAACACTTCAATATTCACATAGTGTTATTAATGTTAGTGAAGTTCTGAATTTAATTTTATGTTGTAGAAACTTAATGATATTTTAGTACTATATTAAAAAATGCTAGTTTTATGCGTTTTTTTTTAGTTGTAACCAGATGCCATACAATCAGTGTCGATGTCGATTTAAACTGATTTCGGGCCCTGGGCGCAGAAGATCTACGGGGTCCCTTCGCACTGGCCAGAAAACCTGGTTAAGCCTAGTTTATCCGGGTCCCTGGGCGTCCAATGAATAAACCGGCACTGCATGTAATCAAACAGGCGAATCAAGCGATTCACAACATAGCATTAAAAACAGAAATAAAAGAAAACAAATTAAAAGCGAATCCTGACCTACATATATCTTCCCGCTTACTTGTATACTCCTAGTTGGAGAGTCATTTTATATTATCATATCCATAGCTCCTTACCGTGTTTACTATTGTCTCTATATTAGCAGCAGGGGCGGCATTTGGACCAAATTTGTAAAATACTTTTTTTTTTGTTACGAAAAAATTGGTATGAAAATATTCTTTGAAATATTATTATTTATACTTTGGAAACCTGGTACATTATTTAAATATCTGGAATTTTATTTTAGATTGAATTGAAATGTGCTGACTACTGCTAGTAAAATTTGTAACGACTATATCTTTTTCCAAAAAATAAAAAAATTCACGGCGTAGGGATTTGTTGTAGCAAGTATATGTGCTCCGACCTCGAGATACAGGTACAAATGATTATCTTTTGTAAATGGAATTACTACGTTAGGGTGACAAATGTGCACAAAACAATATTTTGTTTAGAGCAGCGTTCGGCAAATTGCAGTTCTTCAAAATTCTGCTTTTATGTAGAATTAAAAATTATGTTTGTGTTAAAAAGTTACATTGTTCACTATTTTCTAATTTATAAATATCTCTATATAAAAAAAATTACTTACATTTACATACCCACTTAAATATTTGACTGGCTTTCTGATAGAATTTATTTTTAAATATGCATTTGAGTTTTTTGTTTTTGTTTTTGTATCTACTCGTAGCAATGCGAATCTGGTATTTCATTTTATATATCTTATTTTATTACTCTGTACTGTGTACATTTAAAGTCAGTCTTCTTTTCTTATGTGTTGAACCTTGAAGGGTCCAAGGCTGTTGTGTACTTTAAATCATGAAATTTGATATGTTTTTTCTAATTTTCTTCTGTAATTTTCTCCCCGTCCCTAGTGGGTCACAAAAGACATTCTTTTCACCCACAGTATGTCTGGTGTCAGCTAACTTAAAGGGAACAGAGACAATAAGAATTTTTAGAAGATAGCCAGCCACAAGAGATTTAGTCTTGAATGTAGTTATTTGAAATTAAAATAAACGCCTACGGTCTCTACCATCAACTGACTCATTTTCGAAAAAATGCACTGCTGAAACTGGCACAATTCAATTTTTTATGTTTAGCTTGTTTGAAATAGCAACAGGTAATTATGTTTTTCATTTCGAATTAATTTGCACTTTTTAGGACTTAAAAGCATATTCAAATTCCTCCTGTAAGATACACCTCCGAATAAGGCGCAACTGGTCTCTTTGAATATGGATCTTAGGGCATTGTATTAAAAAATTGCAACATTGTCTGTTCCATGCTTTGATTTAGAGACAAACAGAATTTGTACGAGCGTAAGCGCACCGCGTTATAAAGCGATTGCAACTCGCGGGGGCGCGTTATCTTTGGGTTTGCATAAGAAATAAAAATGCTAGCTTAGGTAGACACAATGCACAGGCTTTCAAAAAGGTCTGTACAGCGAAATATTTTCAATAAATTTCTCGTAAGTACAAGATTTATTGCTCATTTCAAACATTTATACAGTAATTAAACTCTTTCTATTAAGAATTTTCATTTTTCACGAACTTCAAATTTGAAAAAAACCTGTGACTAAGGTATTTATTTTTGATGTGTAACATCTTTCCTCTCGATTGCTGGAGATTTGTGGGAGTGATTTCGTGAAAAGGGACGGAAATGCGTAACAGGAAGTTGGGGAAGCACGCGCTATTCAGTGAAGTTCTGTTTTTTCTCCTTCATTCGGGAGGGGCTCCGCCCCCACCCCACCCCCTGCGGTCTAGGCCGTGGGATCTTTGTTTTTGTTTTCTCACTTTAGGATCAGAGAAGAAGCTAAGTCCTTTAGGCAGAGACGCGGTTAGACAATGACGAACGAGTGTTGATACCTGACTTCGATTGCTGCGTACAATTTAAACGACCGGGCCACAGAGCAGCTGGTGTTGCGATCTATCGTACACAGAACAACTCACATGTTGTGGCTCGACATATGGATACTATAAAAGGTGTGACCCAATGTAATAAAGGGACACGCGGGGAATGGGTTTTAAATAAGTCCACTATTTAATTAAACACATTTATTGGACAAAACAAACATTAATATACATAACTAGAGGACTAATTACAATTAAAGGGATCGGAACGCATGCTCATACGTCCGTACAGTTTCGAATCTAGGCCATCACTGGAGATAGTTCAAGCCTCTAAAGGGCGTGAGTCTTTCTGCTGTTTATATGTGAGGAGGGGGTTACAATCTCCCCCTATGGATCCGACGATGTCCCGGCGAGGAGACAGAATCAGAATGAGCTGTTGTACTAGAAGGCTCTTGTTGAGGGATGGATGTTTTTGCTGAGGATGGCTGTTGAAGCAGTTGACGGACTTGGAATATGTTTATTTTGTGTACGCAATGTGGACGCAATTTTTATGGTCGGTGCTTCTTCTAAGACCAGGGTGGTCTATACATTTTTCCTATGTCAGGAATTTTTGATTGCCAGGTCGGCACTTCTTCCGAGACCAGGGTGGTCTATAGACTTTTCCTATGACAGGAAATTTTTATTGCCGGGGATGCATTTCATACGATACCAGGGTGATCTGTATACTTTTCCTATGACAGGAAATTTTTATTGCCGGGGCGGCACTTCATACGACACCAGGGTGGTCTATATACTTTACCTATGACAGGAAATTTTTGACTGCCAGGGCGGCACTTCTTTTATGACCAGGGCGGTCAATACACTTTTCTTATATCACAGGAATTTTCGATTGCCAGGGCGGCACTTCTTTCATGACCAGGGTGGTCTATAAATGGTGGGGGCCCTCCCCCTGGTTGAAAACATATTGCAAACATTTTCCGCAAGAATTAATTACAAATAATTACTTAATTACCAAGCTACTCATAGCTTTTTTGAATGATGAACTCAAGCTCGAAATAAACACAAATCGAAATGTTTCGACTACTAACAGTGGTACTGTTATTGATGCTATTTTTCACAACGGTTTTTAAATACTTTGAAAACACAAGTATGTGTGTCATACTTTAGTTATCATAAATTATCATTACTGCTCTTCCCCAAACTGAACAAGAATAATTATTTTTGATAAAAAAAATGCATAACTCCTTGTGTTAATTAAATAAAATTTTCATTAAAGATATAATTATTCCATAGAAAATTATTTCCAATCATACTCGATTCATTTTTTTTTTCAAGATTTAAGTTGCTATTGCTAATTTACCACAATAACATGCCAGATGTTACACATCGTATGCGACTACTGTAAGGCTCGTTTCTTTTTTATTTGTATATCATTTATTTAAAGACTAACATGACTTGAATTTCTAATTAAACTAATTTCTTTAGTATTAAATGACAAAATACCCTGTGTCTGGTCTGATGGATTTGAATTTCTGGCTCTAGGACATATTGTGTGTCAAACACAAAGTTTCTCAACTGAGTTAAAAGAAAACTAGCTAATTTTTTAAAGTCAATTAAATTATTTGGTATATGCGTATCCATAGCTATAGTTAAGAGTACATGGTTTTTCAAATTTCCTCTTTAGATTAAATCGAAACAATATTAATTGACGCTAAATTTTTTTTTCATAAGACAGCTTCCACTTCCAGAATGAAACATGCACATCCTTCATTACTGTTCCCAATATTAAAAAAAAATGCTGTTCATTTGTCTTGTTTATTGTAAATTTTCATTTTTTTTCTTTCTGATTACAATTATGAATCATTTTTTGAACCACCATTTTAAGTCAAAGCAACACATGTGTTTTTAGATGGGATTCCCCCCCCCCCTCTTTTTTATGCATCAAGAGAAATTTAGTAATATTATGTTGCAATTATAAATACATTCTTATATAAGTAATTGTATTATTGATGATCGAAGTATCGAAAAGGCATTTCTTAAAAATGCTTTAGGAATATTTAAAGTTTATGCATTAGGTCAATAATAGGTTAGTTCTTTCGATGTTTACTTTCTTTTTCAATTTAAAGAGAGATAAATTTAGTAGAATTATTATCAATTTATTTTCAAATAAGATTGCACACACATGTGTTAATATTTAAATGTTATCGAAAATATCCCGAAATGACATTTTTGCAGGAAGCTAAACAACAGAATTTTATTGGAATGAGAAGTATAATGTATTTTTTTTTATAATAATCATGAAAATACTCCGAAACACGTAAACTGTATAAGATAGTGGTGTGAATTAAAGACAAGGTTAGAAAAAAATTGTACTCTGACGCGGAACAACAAAATGTATACGATCAAGAGAAAAAAGCGATGGCGCGCCATCATTGAAAGATGGATTGCAGAAGTACAATTTTTAGCCTGTCAAAATTTAGCATTTAGAGGAACTAGTATGAAAAGTTAAAATATAACGATAATTTTTTACAGATAGTTTAGATATTGGCCGAATTTGATCCAGTTATTTCAGAACACATTAATAATGCCTGTAAATGCAAAAATAACAAAACATGTATTCCACTCTACTTGGGGCAGCATTTTCAAAATGAAATAATTACTATTTTAGCCCAATCTATTCGTAATTAGATAACAAACATTGTCAAAAAAGCAAAATATTACACTATAATTCTTGACTCTACACCAGATATTAGTCATACAGAACAAATAAATTTTGTCGTTAGATGTGTGAGCTCCAGTGGTGGTAAGGTATATATTTTAGAATTTTTCTAGTAGTTTTTAGGAATACTACACAAAAAAGGTTTTCAGATATGGACACAGTCTCTATTGAATCGGAAATCTCTGAAAAAATTGATCTTACCAAAATTATTGACAAATTTGCTTCTCAGAAAGCCAGAAAAGTTTTTTATAATTAATTTTTAAGTAGTCTTTGTAGAAGGACTGATTTATATACTTTTCATTTTCACGAGATTGATGCTTCAGTACTTTTTTATAAGATTATATTTTCTGAGTAAATACTGTTGTTTTGCTTTTCTAATCTTAAAGTAGACATGTAATTGCATAATGCTGGGTAATCGTACACCACTATGTGTTTTCGATGCAGGTACTGTCAACTCACAGCGCTTTAGAGATGAGATCCTGGAAGTCTATGTGAGTTTTTGTGGGTGCTATAGGTCCGACAACATTTTTATGGATGATAAAGCGTGGCCACACAGAACTCTCATTGTGAATGAATTTCAAGAAGGTGTAGATATTCGCCGTATTGCTTGACTTTCGAGGTCTCCGGATCACAATTCTATTGAATATGTTTGGGATGACTTAGGAAAAGACATTTCTCAGCATGGCTCTCCTCTGGTGATTCCCTAGGAGTTGAAAATCCCACTTTTGGAAAAATGAGCTTTATTGCCCCCAAAACTTATTGATACTCTCATAAACAGTATGGCAGCTTGTTGTGAGGCTTGTATAGCACTCAACGATGGTCACGCTCCATATTGGACAGATTTTTCTTGAGGTAAATACTTTATCTGTGATTCACGATTTCACACTTTAATATTACTTGTGTCTTAATTCACAATTAAAACATTTTCCATATTGTTATGTCGCTATATTCTTTCTGACTTTGCAATATGTCTCTGTGCCGAATTCCGCGGCAACACACAGTAAATAGTTCATCAGTTTTCACAGAGTTTATAATTGTGACCTTAATTTTGGGGGGACATGAGTGATTGTAGACAAGCAAGCCTCGTCATCGGATTATAGAGCAATTGGTGTGGGTAAATGTGATTTCATGAATTAAAAATGTGCTTACTTCCCATTGACAGCCGTTCTAGGGTCGTGACAAGAAATGTGATGAGGCTTTCTTATTTAAGCTTGTCCTAAGAGAAGCTAGGAAAAGATAGTACAAATTCATTGGTCAGAATGACCAGTAATATGACCTGTACATATCAGAAATAACGAGAAATTTTTATGTGTGCTATCAGTGATGGACTTAACAAATTTCTTTTTTGTTGTTGTTGTTTCTGTGTCTTATCCCCGAACGAGATCTCACATATCTCTCAGTCCCAGAAGGCTGTTGACCTCCAAAAAAAATCTATAACAATAAGGAGGTCGGATGTTAACTCCCCATTAGAAAATCCAATGCATCTCAGAAAGTGATCCGGTGAAGCTGAATGCCAAATAAATTTTGCTGTAATATCTCTGGTCCTTTTTGTTGTTGGTTTTTGTGTGGCCAGCAGTGTATAATGCAATAATTAACTATCATGAAATCAAAAAGTTAATTGATAAACAGTTTTAAAACGAGCTTTTTGCTGTTAAAACTGGATTTTAAGTTTATTTTTATCATAAGTGTAAAATTTCCATAAATTCAAAATATGTTGAATTAAATCTATTTTCTATCTTACAAAGCTTTAAGTCATCCTGTTTTCACGTTTTAAACATAAGTATGATACAAATGATGACTAAGTCTAAAACAAGATCATTATTATAGTTCTATTCAGTTTGATAAATAATGTTTTACGCTTTTTCTCCTCTTTCGCTATAAAGTATTCTTTTAAAATGTTCACTAAGAAAGAGTTAGAAAAATGATGCATAAGAACGCGAACCAAATATCTAGTCAGATTAAAAAGTTAATTGGATTTTCCAGCGGCGATCAAGAAGAACTAATCTAAGTCTCACAAAACTAATCTTCTAATTCTTCCTAATATCTTCTCGATCCGGAGAAACCCACAGCCCTTTATCTCGAAGTCGCAAAAGTCGTTATCTTTCCAAGGATTTTGGTCCATTCAAGTTTCTGACTCAATTTGAAGCACGCTTAAACTATTACTTACTTTTAGAACTTGACGTAATTTGTCGACTGACGAAATTTAACAAATAAAAACTGGACTTTATTTAAGCTTGATAAATGGAGGAAAATGTCTCAAAGTCTGTTATTTGACTCTACTATGAAAAAAAGGAGGAGTCATAAAAGGAATGGTTGTTTTATCGGTCTCGATAAATTTTTAAAAGTATTGTTTATACTAAAATATCTTCTCTGAAAGAAATAAAACTGACCTGTGGTGTTTGATTATCTAGTTGTCACGGGTCTATTCAGGTTCTTCTTACTAACAGTCCTCTAGGGGAAAATGTGTGTGTGGGTCTTTAAAATTAATTCTATTGAAAGCCTCCCTTCGAAGAAGATGTGAGTATGTAAATTATGACGTACATAAAGATTAAACTTTAGAGTTACAGCACAGAGTGGTTAGACTGCTAAGGATTGCAGTGATTTATTAGCGGAAGCTATGGAAGTGAACTACGTTACTTAACTGATAAATATTATAATTGACGATTTGGTCAATTAAGCGTTAAATTTAGATTTGAATCAAATGAATTAGTGTATTGGTTCGACGTAAGTGAACCAGTTTACTATTAATTCTCCTAATATCTCATCTATCCCGCGACTGCTTCACATATTTAGTAATATGTGCATTTCTTAGTTTTAATTGTTGATTCTGTGTTCTCGTTGAGAATTGTTAATACGCAAAGTTTGTATCGACAATGGCTAATCTTCCTTCCGACCCTCTCACACTAAGGGATGAGAGAGTGGGGGTTTTATTAACTCCTTAAATGCCACCAGCGCATATATCCGTCTTCCTCGACCTTTTGTTGAGTGCCGGGACGTATGTATACGTCCTTCCAAAATACAACTCTTTTCTTTGTGCTGCTATCAGTAAAACTATTCTGAAGGCTTTTGAATGCAATAAAAGGACCTTGACTATTTTTACAAAGGATTTACTAATTTGAGAGAAAATTTGCTTATTTGTGCCTTTATACTGTCCCCTCTAATACACGGCATATGGGCCCCTATGTGCAAAACGGTGGCACTGGGGAGCGAATTGAGTTACTTTTAATCCGCAGTTAAGGGGTTAACGTCTCATTATAAAGCAAAACGAGGGGTATTGGCTATGAACCTTGTAATTTCGAACCTCGGTCACATGACAAGGATAACACCTGAACTGGCATAACTTTTCCCTAACTACCACACGAACAGAAGGGCATTGAGCCTCGACAGACTTGACGTGCCACGGCCCCCTCTGCGCGGAAATTTTCCAGTGTCACCTGGACTGGAATCCAGAACACTCCAGCCACGAGTTTGTGACTATAATTACTAGGCTACCACGACCACAATTATTAGCTCTTAAAATGAATGACAACTCTAATTCGATGCTTTTCAACCTATATACAGCTTTACACCAGCGGGTCAAGGTAAATTGCCATGTGTCACAAAGGCGTTTGACAAATAATTAAAATTGCTTAGTATTTGTAACTTTTAATTAGTATATGTAATTACCTCAATGATACTAAGAAAATCTTTTCAAATTTAACTTTCCCCAATTGCAATTGACTTTAATTTTTAAAAAATACGTTTTCCAAATCCCATTACTGCAAATCTGATCGCTGAAAAACGAGAATTTTTTTTTATGTGTAACACAAAATTGTTAGTCAAATTTCAAGTTTATAAGTTTAATAGCAAAATACGAAATCCTTTTTTATGTATAGCACCCACCTCATCCCCATTACTCATGTCAACTCCCTTTGGATGTCAATTTTCGTAACATTCTTTCTTAGTGGATCACTACTCACGGAAAGAAATGCGTTTCCCAAATTTCAAGTTTGTAAGTTTCAAAAACGGGGCTTTTTTATCTACAACATCCCTTCAACCCCCTTTGGGAGTTGATTTTCTCAAAATCTGTTCTTGGTGGATCTCTACTCAAAAGAAACATGACTGCCAAATTTCATATATGTTGGTCTAATAGTTCCTGAGATATCGTGATGAGTGTGAGTATAAGCCTCTTTTCTCTTATAAAAATATATATAATTTACATAATAGACTTTTAAAGCAAAACCATTATAACACCGGTGAAAAACGAGTTTTTTAAATATGGGGTTTCTTTCAATTTTGCATAACATAACTTTTTATATCTTAGATTTTAAGATTGAAAGGGAACGTAGAGTTAAATTGTGTTAATTCAATAATAAGTTTTAATAATTTAATTTTACGAGAGGATAGTTTAGATCACTGATTTCAATATTCCCCTGCTTCACGTTGTGAACAATTCGAATTATGAGTAACTCTCGAAATAAATTAATTTTATGATTATTAATTATAATTAATTTATCGTGCAGTCATCTGATACAATCGTGTATAGAAAATTTGAGCTCAATTGAATGCTTTAAAATGTGAGGAAAAAGCTTTTAAAGTTTTGACTTAGACATAACTACAATCTGAGTAAGAGAAAAACCCATTAAAAATTAAAAGTTTTAACATAAAATTATGAAATTATTCAAGTCAACACAATGTATGCATTCGGTGTCTAAAAATTTATACTGAACTTAAGCTTTCATTTTGATGCATTTGTTTTAGGAAAGAATTTTATCATCGTATTTGTGGACGGACGAAAAAGTGGCAACTATTTAATTGCAATACCGGTATACCGGTATTTTGAGCCTTTTGTACAATTTTGTAATACCAGGATTCACAAGTTTAAATACCGGTTTCTCGGTATTAACTAGATTTTTTTTTAAAATTATCACTACTAAATGTTCAGGGATCACCAACATAGAGCAAAATAGTTTACGTTTTTATGTCTCCCTAATGGGAGAAATTAATTAGACTGTGAGTTTAAAGTTGCATGGCTCATTCAAGAAAAGTGATAAAATATGTGAGTAATCCAAGAAGGCGGGAACAAAACTATCATGTTACAGCTCAAAGCGATATTGTATAAGTTCAGGATTTGTAGTCTGATGTTCATATCTGTGAAAACAAGGTTGTAGTTGTGAAGAAACTGCGTATTATTTCGATATTATTTTTTAATTGGTGAGTTTGTTATTCACATTATTTTTATGTCATACTTATAGGTTCAAAATAGTTTCCAGATTCCTTACATATATACAGGGTGTTTCATAAATGATGGGAGTAACTTTAAGAGGTGATAGTACACATCAAGACGAGTAATAGTAAATAGGAAACCAAGTGTCCCAAACGTCTTCCGAAGGAGAAAGGAGCCATCAAAGTTTAGGGTCCTAAATTTCAAATGATGATAAAAAACGGGAAAATGGATCGATTCATTTGCGGTTTTCACTAAAATCATTCTTTAAATTAGTATTTTCATTAAAAAAAGTTTTAAAGACAAAGTTAAAAAAATGCCGTTAGAGGGCGCTCTAGACTTTGGAGTACCGAACAACTACCTTTTACCAGTATTTTTTTTATTTTGTTAAATGTTTACAAAAGCTTAGATTTTAACTTGAATTTTGAGCGCAAAATTGAAACCATCGGGAGCGGTTAAGTGGCGCAAATGTAACCGCGTTTAGGGAGGAAAAATTGAAATGCTCGTATGTAATGATCAAAATAAAAAACGATAAAGCAAACTTTAAGAGGCGATAGTACAACATAAAAACAATCAACTTCGATTAGAAAATGCATGATTTGAATTCAAACGCAAACGTGCTAGAGCATCTTCAAATTTTATCCATGCAAGCGTTTTAGCTGCAAGATTCTGGAAGAAGAACATGAAATTGTGATATGGGGAAGAAGAAGAACGCATATGCAAATTGTTATTAAGATAAAAGCCATTGACCCGAGTGTGCAAGTGTAAATCACGGAACAAACGTAACGAAAGATGTTGCCCTTCACTAATCAAGAAAAGGCTGATATGCACTTCATCTACGGAACTGCAAATGGGAATAGTGCAGAGGCGCGACGATTATACGGAAAAAAGTTTCCCAACAGCCGGTTGCCCAATGATAAAACATTTGTGCGCTTGCACAGACAGTTGTGTGAGACAGGATCCTTTTTTGGTGCACGTTCAAAATGCAGGCTGTGCGAAGTCTAACAGAACGGTAGCCGTGGAAGAAAAAATTCTGGATATGGTGACTGATCATCCAAATACAAGCACGCGAGCAGTGGCTAGTCAAATTGAAGTATCACCCTCCACGACATGGCGAGTACTAAAGGATGAAAGTATGCATCCTTTTCATGTCCAACGAGTCCAGGAACTGACTGAAAGGGATTTTCCTCGTCGAATGGATTTTGCTCGCTGGTATCTGCAGAAGCACACCCTAAATCCCGATTTTGGTGCAACTGTGCTTTTTACAGATGAATGTACATTTACACGTGACGGTACATTTAACACCCACAATTCCCACCAATGGGCAGATGTAAATCCACATGCGTCTTCTACACATGCATATCAGCGACGATTTTCCATAAATGTTTGGGCAGGAATAATTGGTGACCATCTACTTGGACCTTATCTTCTGCCAGAACGCCTGGATGGAAAAAAATATCTTACCTTTTTGCAACAGGTGCTGCCGGAAATGATAACAGATGTTCCCCCTCGTATCCGGCGAGTAATGTGGTTCCAGCAGGATGGAGCACCAGCTCATTTTGCGCCAGAGGTGCGAAATTATCTAAACGCAACCTTTCCAAATCAATGGATTGGGCGAAGTGGTCCTGTCCCTTGGCCAGCGCGATCGCCCGATCTTTCATGCTGGATTTCTTTTTGTGGGGACACTTGAAGAGTCTTATGTATGAGACTCCTATCGAAACTGCAGAAGAACTCGTCGCCAGACTTTCGGCAGCTGCAGGAGAGGTGCGCGATACTCCTGGCGTGTTTCAGAGGGTTCGTGAATCCCTTCTTCGCCGTTGTACCGCATGCATCGCCTCTAATGGTCAGTGTTTCGAACAGATATTGTAATCATTTCTAATTAAACTTTTTTTTTATAACGTAAATGTTCTTTGTTTCCTTTTTGTCTCTTAAAACGAAATCTGTTT
>BMAO01031410.1:0-13328 GCA_019973975.1 Trichonephila clavata | reverse complement strand
CTGCTGTCCATGGACAGGTTGGAGGCATTGTATTGTTGAGTAAGAGACATGCACTGTTGGAAAACCTATTCCATTGTGTCCAGGGGATTTAAAACACTGCATTGTTATCCTGAAAAGGTCCTCTGTTGTCCAGCGACACATTAAAAACACAGCTTTGTTGAATAATGCATGGGACCGCGGCAGGGATGGCTCCGAAAAGGTTGCCCCGTGATATCAAATCTGGGCACTGTGATCCTAAGAAGTGGGCCTGCTTTAGTATAAGGACTTTTTCGAATGAGCGTCCTTGGGCAGTTTCCTTGTTTCGTAAAGGGATCCATTGCGTCTTGAAATGTCTTAGGAGGTCCATTGACAGGTTTGAAGCATTGCTTTGTAGTCTAAAGAGACATGGCGTGTGCTGGACTGCTGGAAAACGAAATCCACGGTGGCGGGGAGAGGGGGGGGGTAAAAACAACACTTTTCTCTCTGTATCGTTCCCTAAAGCTATACGGATGCCCGACGAGAGGTCTCAAGGACCACCTTGTCGTATGGAAGCCTGTGTTGCTCGTCAAAGTCCTTAAAATATTCATGGACAGTTTTAAACCACTGTTTTGTTGTGTGGATGGATGCATTTTCTGCTCAGAAGGTATCCTGCTGTCCATGGACAGGTTGGAGGCATTGTATTGTTGAGTAGAGAGACATGCATCGTTGGAAAACCAATTCCATTGTGTTCCAGGGGATTTAAAACACGCATTGTTATCCTGAAAAGGTCCTCTGTTGTCCAGTGACAGATTAAAACAACAGCTTTGTTGAATAACGAATGGGACCGCAGCAGGGATGGCTCCGAAAAGGTTGCCCCGTGATATCAAATCTGGGCACTGTGATCCTAAGAAGTGGGCCTGCTTTAGTATAAGGACTTTTTCGAATGAGCGTCCTTGGGCAGTTTCCTTGTTTCGTAAAGGGATCCATTGCGTCTTGAAATGTCTTAGGAGGTCCATTGACAGGTTTGAAGCATTGCTTTGTAGTCTAAAGAGACATGGCGTGTGCTGGACTGCTGGAAAACGAAATCCACGGTGGCGGGGAGAGGGGGGGGGGGGTAAAAACAATACTTTCTCTCTGTATCGTTCCCTAAAGCTATACGGATGCCCGACGAGAGGTCTCAAGGACCACCTTGTCGTATGGAAGCCTGTGTTGCTCGTCAAAGTCCTTAAAATATTCATGGACAGTTTTAAACCACTGTTTTGTTGTGTGGATGGATGCATTTTCTGCTCAGAGAAGGTATCCTGCTGTCCATGGACAGGTTGGAGGCATTGTATTGTTGAGTAAAGAGACATGCACTGTTGGAAAACCTATTCCATTGTGTCCAGGGGATTTAAAACACTGCATTGTTATCCTGAAAAGGTCCTCTGTTGTCCAGCGACACATTAAAAACACAGCTTTGTTGAATAATGCATGGGACCGTGGCAGGATGGCTCCGAAAAGGTTGCCCCGTGATATCAAATCTGGCACTGTGATCCTAAGAAGTGGGCCTGCTTTAGTATAAGGACTTTTTCGAATGAGCGTCCTTGGGCAGTTTCCTTGTTTCGTAAAGGGATCCATTGCGTCTTGAAATGTCTTAGGAGGTCCATTGACAGGTTTGAAGCATTGCTTTGTAGTCTAAAGAGACATGGCGTGTGCTGGACTGCTGGAAAACGAAATCCACGTGGCGGGGAGAGGGGGGGGGTAAAAACAACACTTTTCTCTCTGTATCGTTCCCTAAAGCTATACGGATGCCCGACGAGAGGTCTCAAGGACCACCTTGTCGTATGGAAGCCTGTGTTGCTCGTCAAAGTCCTTAAAATATTCATGGACAGTTTTAAACCACTGTTTTGTTGTGTGGATGGATGCATTTTCTGCTCAGCGAAGGTATCCTGCTGTCCATGGACAGGTTGGAGGCATTGTATTGTTGAGTAGAGAGACATGCACTGTTGGAAAACCATTCCATTGTGTCCAGGGGATTTAAAACACGGCATTGTTATCCTGAAAAGGTCCTCTGTTGTCCAGTGACAGATTAAAAACACAGCTTTGTTGAATAACGAATGGGACCGCAGCAGGGATGGCTCCGAAAAGGTTGCCCCGTGATATCAAATCTGGGCACTGTGATCCTAAGAAGTGGGCCTGCTTTAGTATAAGGACTTTTTCGAATGAGCGTCCTTGGGCAGTTTCCTTGTTTCGTAAAGGGATCCATTGCGTCTTGAAATGTCTTAGGAGGTCCATTGACAGGTTTGAAGCATTGCTTTGTAGTCTAAAGAGACATGGCGTGTGCTGGACTGCTGGAAAACGAAATCCACGGTGGCGGGGAGAGGGGGGGGGGGTAAAAACAATACTTTTCTCTCTGTATCGTTCCCTAAAGCTATACGGATGCCCGACGAGAGGTCTCAAGGACCACCTTGTCGTATGGAAGCCTGTGTTGCTCGTCAAAGTCCTTAAAATATTCATGGACAGTTTTAAACCACTGTTTTGTTGTGTGGATGGATGCATTTTCTGCTCAGAGAAGGTATCCTGCTGTCCATGGACAGGTTGGAGGCATTGTATTGTTGAGTAAAGAGACATGCACTGTTGGAAAACCTATTCCATTGTGTCCAGGGGATTTAAAACACTGCATTGTTATCCTGAAAAGGTCCTCTGTTGTCCAGCGACACATTAAAAACACAGCTTTGTTGAATAATGCATGGGACCGCGGCAGGGATGGCTCCGAAAAGGTTGCCCCGTGATATCAAATCTGGGCACTGTGATCCTAAGAAGTGGGCCTGCTTTAGTATAAGGACTTTTTCGAATGAGCGTCCTTGGGCAGTTTCCTTGTTTCGTAAAGGGATCCATTGCGTCTTGAAATGTCTTAGGAGGTCCATTGACAGGTTTGAAGCATTGCTTTGTAGTCTAAAGAGACATGGCGTGTGCTGGACTGCTGGAAAACGAAATCCACGGTGGCGGGGAGAGGGGGGGGGGGTAAAAACAACACTTTTCTCTCTGTATCGTTCCCTAAAGCTATACGGATGCCCGACGAGAGGTCTCAAGGACCACCTTGTCGTATGGAAGCCTGTGTTGCTCGTCAAAGTCCTTAAAATATTCATGGACAGTTTTAAACCACTGTTTTGTTGTGTGGATGGATGCATTTTCTGCTCAGCGAAGGTATCCTGCTGTCCATGGACAGGTTGGAGGCATTGTATTGTTGAGTAGAGAGACATGCACTGTTGGAAAACCAATTCCATTGTGTCCAGGGGATTTAAAACACGGCATTGTTATCCTGAAAAGGTCCTCTGTTGTCCAGTGACAGATTAAAAACACAGCTTTGTTGAATAACGAATGGGACCGCAGCAGGGATGGCTCCGAAAAGGTTGCCCCGTGATATCAAATCTGGGCACTGTGATCCTAAGAAGTGGGCCTGCTTTAGTATAAGGACTTTTTCGAATGAGCGTCCTTGGGCAGTTTCCTTGTTTCGTAAAGGGATCCATTGCGTCTTGAAATGTCTTAGGAGGTCCATTGACAGGTTTGAAGCATTGCTTTGTAGTCTAAAGAGACATGGCGTGTGCTGGACTGCTGGAAAACGAAATCCACGGTGGCGGGGAGAGGGGGGGGGGGTAAAAACAATACTTTTCTCTCTGTATCGTTCCCTAAAGCTATACGGATGCCCGACGAGAGGTCTCAAGGACCACCTTGTCGTATGGAAGCCTGTGTTGCTCGTCAAAGTCCTTAAAATATTCATGGACAGTTTTAAACCACTGTTTTGTTGTGTGGATGGATGCATTTTCTGCTCAGAGAAGGTATCCTGCTGTCCATGGACAGGTTGGAGGCATTGTATTGTTGAGTAAAGAGACATGCACTGTTGGAAAACCTATTCCATTGTGTCCAGGGGATTTAAAACACTGCATTGTTATCCTGAAAAGGTCCTCTGTTGTCCAGCGACACATTAAAAACACAGCTTTGTTGAATAATGCATGGGACCGCGGCAGGGATGGCTCCGAAAAGGTTGCCCCGTGATATCAAATCTGGGCACTGTGATCCTAAGAAGTGGGCCTGCTTTAGTATAAGGACTTTTTCGAATGAGCGTCCTTGGGCAGTTTCCTTGTTTCGTAAAGGGATCCATTGCGTCTTGAAATGTCTTAGGAGGTCCATTGACAGGTTTGAAGCATTGCTTTGTAGTCTAAAGAGACATGGCGTGTGCTGGACTGCTGGAAAACGAAATCCACGGTGGCGGGGAGAGGGGGGGGGGGTAAAAACAACACTTTTCTCTCTGTATCGTTCCCTAAAGCTATACGGATGCCCGACGAGAGGTCTCAAGGACCACCTTGTCGTATGGAAGCCTGTGTTGCTCGTCAAAGTCCTTAAAATATTCATGGACAGTTTTAAACCACTGTTTTGTTGTGTGGATGGATGCATTTTCTGCTCAGCGAAGGTATCCTGCTGTCCATGGACAGGTTGGAGGCATTGTATTGTTGAGTAGAGAGACATGCACTGTTGGAAAACCAATTCCATTGTGTCCAGGGGATTTAAAACACGGCATTGTTATCCTGAAAAGGTCCTCTGTTGTCCAGTGACAGATTAAAAACACAGCTTTGTTGAATAACGAATGGGACCGCAGCAGGGATGGCTCCGAAAAGGTTGCCCCGTGATATCAAATCTGGGCACTGTGATCCTAAGAAGTGGGCCTGCTTTAGTATAAGGACTTTTTCGAATGAGCGTCCTTGGGCAGTTTCCTTGTTTCGTAAAGGGATCCATTGCGTCTTGAAATGTCTTAGGAGGTCCATTGACAGGTTTGAAGCATTGCTTTGTAGTCTAAAGAGACATGGCGTGTGCTGGACTGCTGGAAAACGAAATCCACGGTGGCGGGGAGAGGGGGGGGGGGGTAAAAACAATACTTTTCTCTCTGTATCGTTCCCTAAAGCTATACGGATGCCCGACGAGAGGTCTCAAGGACCACCTTGTCGTATGGAAGCCTGTGTTGCTCGTCAAAGTCCTTAAAATATTCATGGACAGTTTTAAACCACTGTTTTGTTGTGTGGATGGATGCATTTTCTGCTCAGAGAAGGTATCCTGCTGTCCATGGACAGGTTGGAGGCATTGTATTGTTGAGTAAAGAGACATGCACTGTTGGAAAACCTATTCCATTGTGTCCAGGGGATTTAAAACACTGCATTGTTATCCTGAAAAGGTCCTCTGTTGTCCAGCGACACATTAAAAACACAGCTTTGTTGAATAATGCATGGGACCGCGGCAGGGATGGCTCCGAAAAGGTTGCCCCGTGATATCAAATCTGGGCACTGTGATCCTAAGAAGTGGGCCTGCTTTAGTATAAGGACTTTTTCGAATGAGCGTCCTTGGGCAGTTTCCTTGTTTCGTAAAGGGATCCATTGCGTCTTGAAATGTCTTAGGAGGTCCATTGACAGGTTTGAAGCATTGCTTTGTAGTCTAAAGAGACATGGCGTGTGCTGGACTGCTGGAAAACGAAATCCACGGTGGCGGGGAGAGGGGGGGGGGGTAAAAACAACACTTTTCTCTCTGTATCGTTCCCTAAAGCTATACGGATGCCCGACGAGAGGTCTCAAGGACCACCTTGTCGTATGGAAGCCTGTGTTGCTCGTCAAAGTCCTTAAAATATTCATGGACAGTTTTAAACCACTGTTTTGTTGTGTGGATGGATGCATTTTCTGCTCAGCGAAGGTATCCTGCTGTCCATGGACAGGTTGGAGGCATTGTATTGTTGAGTAGAGAGACATGCACTGTTGGAAAACCAATTCCATTGTGTCCAGGGGATTTAAAACACGGCATTGTTATCCTGAAAAGGTCCTCTGTTGTCCAGTGACAGATTAAAAACACAGCTTTGTTGAATAACGAATGGGACCGCAGCAGGGATGGCTCCGAAAAGGTTGCCCCGTGATATCAAATCTGGGCACTGTGATCCTAAGAAGTGGGCCTGCTTTAGTATAAGGACTTTTTCGAATGAGCGTCCTTGGGCAGTTTCCTTGTTTCGTAAAGGGATCCATTGCGTCTTGAAATGTCTTAGGAGGTCCATTGACAGGTTTGAAGCATTGCTTTGTAGTCTAAAGAGACATGGCGTGTGCTGGACTGCTGGAAAACGAAATCCACGGTGGCGGGGAGAGGGGGGGGGGGTAAAAACAATACTTTTCTCTCTGTATCGTTCCCTAAAGCTATACGGATGCCCGACGAGAGGTCTCAAGGACCACCTTGTCGTATGGAAGCCTGTGTTGCTCGTCAAAGTCCTTAAAATATTCATGGACAGTTTTAAACCACTGTTTTGTTGTGTGGATGGATGCATTTTCTGCTCAGAGAAGGTATCCTGCTGTCCATGGACAGGTTGGAGGCATTGTATTGTTGAGTAAAGAGACATGCACTGTTGGAAAACCTATTCCATTGTGTCCAGGGGATTTAAAACACTGCATTGTTATCCTGAAAAGGTCCTCTGTTGTCCAGCGACACATTAAAAACACAGCTTTGTTGAATAATGCATGGGACCGCGGCAGGGATGGCTCCGAAAAGGTTGCCCCGTGATATCAAATCTGGGCACTGTGATCCTAAGAAGTGGGCCTGCTTTAGTATAAGGACTTTTTCGAATGAGCGTCCTTGGGCAGTTTCCTTGTTTCGTAAAGGGATCCATTGCGTCTTGAAATGTCTTAGGAGGTCCATTGACAGGTTTGAAGCATTGCTTTGTAGTCTAAAGAGACATGGCGTGTGCTGGACTGCTGGAAAACGAAATCCACGGTGGCGGGGAGAGGGGGGGGGGGTAAAAACAACACTTTTCTCTCTGTATCGTTCCCTAAAGCTATACGGATGCCCGACGAGAGGTCTCAAGGACCACCTTGTCGTATGGAAGCCTGTGTTGCTCGTCAAAGTCCTTAAAATATTCATGGACAGTTTTAAACCACTGTTTTGTTGTGTGGATGGATGCATTTTCTGCTCAGCGAAGGTATCCTGCTGTCCATGGACAGGTTGGAGGCATTGTATTGTTGAGTAGAGAGACATGCACTGTTGGAAAACCAATTCCATTGTGTCCAGGGGATTTAAAACACGGCATTGTTATCCTGAAAAGGTCCTCTGTTGTCCAGTGACAGATTAAAAACACAGCTTTGTTGAATAACGAATGGGACCGCAGCAGGGATGGCTCCGAAAAGGTTGCCCCGTGATATCAAATCTGGGCACTGTGATCCTAAGAAGTGGGCCTGCTTTAGTATAAGGACTTTTTCGAATGAGCGTCCTTGGGCAGTTTCCTTGTTTCGTAAAGGGATCCATTGCGTCTTGAAATGTCTTAGGAGGTCCATTGACAGGTTTGAAGCATTGCTTTGTAGTCTAAAGAGACATGGCGTGTGCTGGACTGCTGGAAAACGAAATCCACGGTGGCGGGGAGAGGGGGGGGGGGTAAAAACAATACTTTTCTCTCTGTATCGTTCCCTAAAGCTATACGGATGCCCGACGAGAGGTCTCAAGGACCACCTTGTCGTATGGAAGCCTGTGTTGCTCGTCAAAGTCCTTAAAATATTCATGGACAGTTTTAAACCACTGTTTTGTTGTGTGGATGGATGCATTTTCTGCTCAGAGAAGGTATCCTGCTGTCCATGGACAGGTTGGAGGCATTGTATTGTTGAGTAAAGAGACATGCACTGTTGGAAAACCTATTCCATTGTGTCCAGGGGATTTAAAACACTGCATTGTTATCCTGAAAAGGTCCTCTGTTGTCCAGCGACACATTAAAAACACAGCTTTGTTGAATAATGCATGGGACCGCGGCAGGGATGGCTCCGAAAAGGTTGCCCCGTGATATCAAATCTGGGCACTGTGATCCTAAGAAGTGGGCCTGCTTTAGTATAAGGACTTTTTCGAATGAGCGTCCTTGGGCAGTTTCCTTGTTTCGTAAAGGGATCCATTGCGTCTTGAAATGTCTTAGGAGGTCCATTGACAGGTTTGAAGCATTGCTTTGTAGTCTAAAGAGACATGGCGTGTGCTGGACTGCTGGAAAACGAAATCCACGGTGGCGGGGAGAGGGGGGGGGGGTAAAAACAACACTTTTCTCTCTGTATCGTTCCCTAAAGCTATACGGATGCCCGACGAGAGGTCTCAAGGACCACCTTGTCGTATGGAAGCCTGTGTTGCTCGTCAAAGTCCTTAAAATATTCATGGACAGTTTTAAACCACTGTTTTGTTGTGTGGATGGATGCATTTTCTGCTCAGCGAAGGTATCCTGCTGTCCATGGACAGGTTGGAGGCATTGTATTGTTGAGTAGAGAGACATGCACTGTTGGAAAACCAATTCCATTGTGTCCAGGGGATTTAAAACACGGCATTGTTATCCTGAAAAGGTCCTCTGTTGTCCAGTGACAGATTAAAAACACAGCTTTGTTGAATAACGAATGGGACCGCAGCAGGGATGGCTCCGAAAAGGTTGCCCCGTGATATCAAATCTGGGCACTGTGATCCTAAGAAGTGGGCCTGCTTTAGTATAAGGACTTTTTCGAATGAGCGTCCTTGGGCAGTTTCCTTGTTTCGTAAAGGGATCCATTGCGTCTTGAAATGTCTTAGGAGGTCCATTGACAGGTTTGAAGCATTGCTTTGTAGTCTAAAGAGACATGGCGTGTGCTGGACTGCTGGAAAACGAAATCCACGGTGGCGGGGAGAGGGGGGGGGGGTAAAAACAATACTTTTCTCTCTGTATCGTTCCCTAAAGCTATACGGATGCCCGACGAGAGGTCTCAAGGACCACCTTGTCGTATGGAAGCCTGTGTTGCTCGTCAAAGTCCTTAAAATATTCATGGACAGTTTTAAACCACTGTTTTGTTGTGTGGATGGATGCATTTTCTGCTCAGAGAAGGTATCCTGCTGTCCATGGACAGGTTGGAGGCATTGTATTGTTGAGTAAAGAGACATGCACTGTTGGAAAACCTATTCCATTGTGTCCAGGGGATTTAAAACACTGCATTGTTATCCTGAAAAGGTCCTCTGTTGTCCAGCGACACATTAAAAACACAGCTTTGTTGAATAATGCATGGGACCGCGGCAGGGATGGCTCCGAAAAGGTTGCCCCGTGATATCAAATCTGGGCACTGTGATCCTAAGAAGTGGGCCTGCTTTAGTATAAGGACTTTTTCGAATGAGCGTCCTTGGGCAGTTTCCTTGTTTCGTAAAGGGATCCATTGCGTCTTGAAATGTCTTAGGAGGTCCATTGACAGGTTTGAAGCATTGCTTTGTAGTCTAAAGAGACATGGCGTGTGCTGGACTGCTGGAAAACGAAATCCACGGTGGCGGGGAGAGGGGGGGGGGGTAAAAACAACACTTTTCTCTCTGTATCGTTCCCTAAAGCTATACGGATGCCCGACGAGAGGTCTCAAGGACCACCTTGTCGTATGGAAGCCTGTGTTGCTCGTCAAAGTCCTTAAAATATTCATGGACAGTTTTAAACCACTGTTTTGTTGTGTGGATGGATGCATTTTCTGCTCAGCGAAGGTATCCTGCTGTCCATGGACAGGTTGGAGGCATTGTATTGTTGAGTAGAGAGACATGCACTGTTGGAAAACCAATTCCATTGTGTCCAGGGGATTTAAAACACGGCATTGTTATCCTGAAAAGGTCCTCTGTTGTCCAGTGACAGATTAAAAACACAGCTTTGTTGAATAACGAATGGGACCGCAGCAGGGATGGCTCCGAAAAGGTTGCCCCGTGATATCAAATCTGGGCACTGTGATCCTAAGAAGTGGGCCTGCTTTAGTATAAGGACTTTTTCGAATGAGCGTCCTTGGGCAGTTTCCTTGTTTCGTAAAGGGATCCATTGCGTCTTGAAATGTCTTAGGAGGTCCATTGACAGGTTTGAAGCATTGCTTTGTAGTCTAAAGAGACATGGCGTGTGCTGGACTGCTGGAAAACGAAATCCACGGTGGCGGGGAGAGGGGGGGGGGTAAAAACAATACTTTTCTCTCTGTATCGTTCCCTAAAGCTATACGGATGCCCGACGAGAGGTCTCAAGGACCACCTTGTCGTATGGAAGCCTGTGTTGCTCGTCAAAGTCCTTAAAATATTCATGGACAGTTTTAAACCACTGTTTTGTTGTGTGGATGGATGCATTTTCTGCTCAGAGAAGGTATCCTGCTGTCCATGGACAGGTTGGAGGCATTGTATTGTTGAGTAAAGAGACATGCACTGTTGGAAAACCTATTCCATTGTGTCCAGGGGATTTAAAACACTGCATTGTTATCCTGAAAAGGTCCTCTGTTGTCCAGCGACACATTAAAAACACAGCTTTGTTGAATAATGCATGGGACCGCGGCAGGGATGGCTCCGAAAAGGTTGCCCCGTGATATCAAATCTGGGCACTGTGATCCTAAGAAGTGGGCCTGCTTTAGTATAAGGACTTTTTCGAATGAGCGTCCTTGGGCAGTTTCCTTGTTTCGTAAAGGGATCCATTGCGTCTTGAAATGTCTTAGGAGGTCCATTGACAGGTTTGAAGCATTGCTTTGTAGTCTAAAGAGACATGGCGTGTGCTGGACTGCTGGAAAACGAAATCCACGGTGGCGGGGAGAGGGGGGGGGGGTAAAAACAACACTTTTCTCTCTGTATCGTTCCCTAAAGCTATACGGATGCCCGACGAGAGGTCTCAAGGACCACCTTGTCGTATGGAAGCCTGTGTTGCTCGTCAAAGTCCTTAAAATATTCATGGACAGTTTTAAACCACTGTTTTGTTGTGTGGATGGATGCATTTTCTGCTCAGCGAAGGTATCCTGCTGTCCATGGACAGGTTGGAGGCATTGTATTGTTGAGTAGAGAGACATGCACTGTTGGAAAACCAATTCCATTGTGTCCAGGGGATTTAAAACACGGCATTGTTATCCTGAAAAGGTCCTCTGTTGTCCAGTGACAGATTAAAAACACAGCTTTGTTGAATAACGAATGGGACCGCAGCAGGGATGGCTCCGAAAAGGTTGCCCCGTGATATCAAATCTGGGCACTGTGATCCTAAGAAGTGGGCCTGCTTTAGTATAAGGACTTTTTCGAATGAGCGTCCTTGGGCAGTTTCCTTGTTTCGTAAAGGGATCCATTGCGTCTTGAAATGTCTTAGGAGGTCCATTGACAGGTTTGAAGCATTGCTTTGTAGTCTAAAGAGACATGGCGTGTGCTGGACTGCTGGAAAACGAAATCCACGGTGGCGGGGAGAGGGGGGGGGGTAAAAACAATACTTTTCTCTCTGTATCGTTCCCTAAAGCTATACGGATGCCCGACGAGAGGTCTCAAGGACCACCTTGTCGTATGGAAGCCTGTGTTGCTCGTCAAAGTCCTTAAAATATTCATGGACAGTTTTAAACCACTGTTTTGTTGTGTGGATGGATGCATTTTCTGCTCAGAGAAGGTATCCTGCTGTCCATGGACAGGTTGGAGGCATTGTATTGTTGAGTAAAGAGACATGCACTGTTGGAAAACCTATTCCATTGTGTCCAGGGGATTTAAAACACTGCATTGTTATCCTGAAAAGGTCCTCTGTTGTCCAGCGACACATTAAAAACACAGCTTTGTTGAATAATGCATGGGACCGCGGCAGGGATGGCTCCGAAAAGGTTGCCCCGTGATATCAAATCTGGGCACTGTGATCCTAAGAAGTGGGCCTGCTTTAGTATAAGGACTTTTTCGAATGAGCGTCCTTGGGCAGTTTCCTTGTTTCGTAAAGGGATCCATTGCGTCTTGAAATGTCTTAGGAGGTCCATTGACAGGTTTGAAGCATTGCTTTGTAGTCTAAAGAGACATGGCGTGTGCTGGACTGCTGGAAAACGAAATCCACGGTGGCGGGGAGAGGGGGGGGGGGTAAAAACAACACTTTTCTCTCTGTATCGTTCCCTAAAGCTATACGGATGCCCGACGAGAGGTCTCAAGGACCACCTTGTCGTATGGAAGCCTGTGTTGCTCGTCAAAGTCCTTAAAATATTCATGGACAGTTTTAAACCACTGTTTTGTTGTGTGGATGGATGCATTTTCTGCTCAGCGAAGGTATCCTGCTGTCCATGGACAGGTTGGAGGCATTGTATTGTTGAGTAGAGAGACATGCACTGTTGGAAAACCAATTCCATTGTGTCCAGGGGATTTAAAACACGGCATTGTTATCCTGAAAAGGTCCTCTGTTGTCCAGTGACAGATTAAAAACACAGCTTTGTTGAATAACGAATGGGACCGCAGCAGGGATGGCTCCGAAAAGGTTGCCCCGTGATATCAAATCTGGGCACTGTGATCCTAAGAAGTGGGCCTGCTTTAGTATAAGGACTTTTTCGAATGAGCGTCCTTGGGCAGTTTCCTTGTTTCGTAAAGGGATCCATTGCGTCTTGAAATGTCTTAGGAGGTCCATTGACAGGTTTGAAGCATTGCTTTGTAGTCTAAAGAGACATGGCGTGTGCTGGACTGCTGGAAAACGAAATCCACGGTGGCGGGAGAGGGGGGGGGGGTAAAAACAATACTTTTCTCTCTGTATCGTTCCCTAAAGCTATACGGATGCCCGACGAGAGGTCTCAAGGACCACCTTGTCGTATGGAAGCCTGTGTTGCTCGTCAAAGTCCTTAAAATATTCATGGACAGTTTTAAACCACTGTTTTGTTGTGTGGATGGATGCATTTTCTGCTCAGAGAAGGTATCCTGCTGTCCATGGACAGGTTGGAGGCATTGTATTGTTGAGTAAAGAGACATGCACTGTTGGAAAACCTATTCCATTGTGTCCAGGGGATTTAAAACACTGCATTGTTATCCTGAAAAGTCCTCTGTTGTCCAGCGACACATTAAAAACACAGCTTTGTTGAATAATGCATGGGACCGTGCAGGGATGGCTCCGAAAAGGTTGCCCCGTGATATCAAATCTGGGCACTGTGATCCTAAGAAGTGGGCCTGCTTTAGTATAAGGACTTTTTCGAATGAGCGTCCTTGGGCAGTTTCCTTGTTTCGTAAAGGGATCCATTGCGTCTTGAAATGTCTTAGGAGGTCCATGACAGGTTTGAAGCATTGCTTTGTAGTCTAAAGAGACATGGCGTGTGCTGGACTGCTGGAAAACGAAATCCACGGTGGCGGGGAGGGGGGGGGGTAAAAACAATACTTTTCTCTCTGTATCGTTCCCTAAAGCTATACGGATGCCCGACGAGAGGTCTCAAGGACCACCTTGTCGTATGGAAGCCTGTGTTGCTCGTCAAAGTCCTTAAAATATTCATGGACAGTTTTAAACCACTGTTTTGTTGTGTGGATGGATGCATTTTCTGCTCAGCGAAGGTATCCTGCTGTCCATGGACAGGTTGGAGGCATTGTATTGTTGAGTAGAGAGACATGCACTGTTGGAAAACCAATTCCAT
>BMAO01031409.1:0-34461 GCA_019973975.1 Trichonephila clavata | reverse complement strand
GAGGAGTGGCTAATCGGCCTAGAGATCGAGTCGTTTGAGGACCTTAAAGATTTAATGGTTGTCGACCAACTAAAAAAACGCGCGTATGCTAGTATGAGAGAACATTTCTTAGATGATTGGGCGAATCTCAAATCATCTACTCAAATAGCCGAACTCTTTGACAACTACGAGGATGTCAGGAAAATAAATTCAAAAACCGCGGATAAATTCAGCAGGAACGAGAGAAATTTGACAACTTCCGGTTTAGGGGGAAGAAAACTAGGTTCGGGGAAATTAGCCCTAAACCAGTGGTTTCTCTTCCTGAGGGCGATAGGGGGAGAGTTTTCGAAAGACGCGTGATACAAAAATGTTTCCATTGCAACCTGCCCGGACATATAAAGGCGGCATGCCCGAAATTAAATAGGAATAAAGCAACGGAGTCTCTCAATAATATTGAAGGAAATGGGAACTCGGATTTTCTTGGTTCATATGTAACAAAGGGCTCTGTGAATGGTCAAGAAATAGATATACTTAGGGATACGGGGGCAACAATAGATTTGGTGTGTGCTAAATACATTAATTCTTCTTCCTTCTCCGGTGAAAAGGTCTGGGTTAAACAACCGTTAAGCTCAGAATTGGTTTGCTTACCCTTGGCGGTCGTGGAAATTTCCGGAAACTTCGGAATGGTGAAAACTAAAGCAGCAGTTTGTGGTAATCATTTGAATCAACATGGTCGGTATTTGCTCGGAAACAAAACGGCCGAATTAATAAAAGAAAATTTAGGCTATGATTTTCTTTCAGTTGAGGTAGTCAATGCTGTTCAGACAAGGTCTCAAACCATAGCGGCTAGGAGAGAAATAGAGTTAAATAGCTGTAGCGATAGGAAAGGGGAAGATGAGGCTATAATTGTTTCTCCGGAGGCAGAGGATCAAATTTAATCCCTGAAATGCAGGAATATGTTCCGGAGTTAGAGCTGCTAAAAGTTACTCGAGATGAGTTAATTGAAGCTCAAAAAAATAGCGAGGATATTAAATCATTGTACGAACAGGCAGTCAGTCAGGTGCAGGCAATAAATAAGGCTTATTCTCTAGAAAACGGGTTACTCGTCAAAAAACGCGAGGATAAGTTAGGTAATGTGGCTAGATTAATAGTAGTGCCAGAAAGGTTCCGTGAGCAAATTAAATTATTGTGTCATGAAGGAACCTCTGCACATCTGGGGGTTACGAAAACTAAAGACAAGTTAAACCGATATTTTTATTGGCCGAATTGTTATAAGGATATAGAAGCGTACGTAAAAACTTGCGATCAGTGTCAGAGGGCTGGGAAGCCAAATGAGAAAAAGAAAGCTCCACTAAAATTGGTCCCGGTTATTCAGGAGGTCTTTACTAAGCTAAATATTGATGCATGTGGGCCTCTCCCAATCACATCTAATGGGAATCGATATCTCATCACGGCCATATGCATGTCATCAAAATTCCCTGAAGCTATTCGGTGGCTGATATCAGTTCGGTTAGTGTTACAGATGCTCTCTTAAATATCTTTAGTCGTATGGGGTTTCCACGGGAAATACAATGTGACCAGGGTACTTCCTTTACTAGTGCTCTGACTACCGAGTTTTTTGAAAGATTCGGAATACTTGTCCGGCATAGTTCTGTGTATCATCCTCAGAGTAACCCTATTGAGCGATTTCATCGAACATTGAAACGACTCTTGCGAGTCTTATGTTTAGAGGCAGGCTCCGAATGGGACAAACATCTTCCGTCTATTCTTTTAGCGTTGCGAACTGTGACTCACGAGAGTACAGGGTATACACCATCAGAGTTGGTGTATGGGAAAAATTGCGGACTCCAGAAACATTAGTAATGGAACATTGGATGGAACCGGAAGAAGAAAATGATCTCGTCACTGAATATGTGTTTAAGTTAATTAATAGATTAAAAAGGTGTCAGGAGGTAGCTATAGATAAATGGAAGAGATGCAAATTAAGAGGAAAACTTGGTATGATAAAAATGCAGTAAAACGCGAATTTAAGGATGGAGATTTAGTACTTGTTTTGGCTACATCTCGAGCGAATAAATTAGCAGTACAGTGGATAGGCCCTGGGACGGTTTTAAATAAAATTTCCGAAACGAACTATTTGATAGAAATTCCCGGCAGACGAGAAACCTCTCGAATCTATCACATAAATATGCTAAAACCGTATTATAAAAGGCCGGAACATGTTAATTTAATAATTACCGATGAAGCACACCAATCTCTCGCAGATCAGGATTTAGAAATCCCATACTTAGAAAACAATTCCATTATTTATGATTTCGAGGATGTCATCCAGGCTAGCGAGTTAAACAAATGTCTTCAAGACACACAAGTTAATCAGCTGCGCGAATTACTAAATAAACATTCTAAATGTTTCTCAAATGATCCCGGTTTAACTAATCTGGTTGTACACGAGATCCAGTTGATTAATGATAAGCCAATTAGAACGAAGCCGTACCGAATGTCGCACCGACAAAATGAAATTTTAAAAAACGAAATTAATCGAATGTTAAAATTAGGAATCATTGAGGTAGGAGAATCGGATTATATGTCCCTATGATTTTAGTTGAGGTACCTGGCAAGGATCCTCGACCTTGTGTCGATTATCGGAAATTAAACGGAATTATTAGAACGGAGTACTTTCCTCTACCCAACATCGAAGAACGCGTAGAACAGGTCTCCTCCGCTAAATTTATTACCATTTTAGATTTATCTAAAGGATATTGGCAAATTCCTCTGAGTAAAACTGCACAACGATACGCAGCTTTTTGTACTAGTTTTGGTACTTACAGACCCCTAAGAATGAGTTTCGGATTAAAGAATGCCCATATTTTTTAGTAAACTCATGGCAGGATTACTAAACGGTCTAGAGCATTTCGTTGTTCCTTATCTAGACGATATCGCTATCTTTTCGGATACGTGGGAGTCACATCTTAAACATGTGGAAATAATACTGCAAAGAATCAGGAGATCCCAATTAACAATAAAACCCTCGAAATGTAAGTTTGCACAACAGAATGTCAAATTCTTAGGTCATGTGGTGGGTCAGGGGTTCCGCACTCCTTCCGAGGTCAAAGTTCAGTCTGTTCTTGAGTTCCCTACCCCTCGTACAAAAACACATATACGAGCGTTCCTTGGTTTAGCGGGGTACTACAGTAGATATATAAATCAGTTCTCGGTAATAGCCGCACCGTTGACAGACGCGTTGAAGGGGAAGGCAAGACGCGGGAGGTTAATTGGACAACCGACTGTGAAAATGCATTCCGAGATTTAAAAAAGAAGCTAACTGATAAGCCCGTCTTGTACTCGCCAAATTTTGAACGGGAGTTTATCGTTCAAACCGACGCCTCTGATTATGGAATGGGGGTGGTGTTAACTCAATTAAATGACCAAGGAGAGGAGCACCCAATCCTTTATCTGAGTAAAAAATTTTCAGATGTGAGAAACGATATTGTACGACCGAGAAGGAATGTGCTAGTATTGTGTTCGCAATTAAAAGGTTACATTATTATTTAGATGGAAATTCATTTTTAGTTATGACCGACCACAACCCTTTAGTATGGTTAAATAAAAACGTTAGTTCTAACCCTAGATTAATGCGATGGGCTTTGGCATTGCAACCATATAATTTTAGAATTGTACATCGATCGGGTAAAAGTCATAAAAATGCAGATAGTCTCAGCAGATCAGCGATCGATGATTAGGGATTGATAGTCATGTTTGGTTGTCGTGATTATTAGTTGTGGAATATTGTTAAATGTAAATAGTTAGTAAATGGTGTCAATCATGTGTATTTGCTAATGATTAGTAATTGTCGGTAAATAATGTTCTTACTAATACTGAAATTAATTTTGAATGGATATGTATGTTAAAAGGATCCACACATGGAATGTAATAATATTGAATTGCTTAATATGTGTTCTACCTTGGGTTTATTATGGATCTGTCTTATTATTCATTAGTATTACCCGTTAATGAGGATATTGGGAAGAATGTTTTATGTGTAAGATGGTACCTTAAGCATATTATAGCAACATGTTTTTTATTATGATTTTAATAAGTACTGTGTATGAGTGTTTAAAATTTTAATAATATGAATACTTCTTATATTGGTAATGATTATTCTTTCGTGATTAGCATTTGTGTAAGTTCCCTTGCAAGAACACTCACTCGCGGTAAGCATTTCGAATTTAATTGTAAGTTTATTAGATTTAATTACAACTCAGAAATATGACAGCACTTATTCAAAGGAATATTTTCCCTGTGTGTCCGACAACTCCAAAGGTCAGTCACCTCGGTTACCATCATCCACCCTGAACTTTTCTTTACGAAAAGTCTGAAAGAGGAGAGGAAAAGCTGTAACGTCTGCGCCCCCCCCCCTTGAGACATCTGGGACTTGCTTCCCACGGTCGGGTCAGTTTAGAAGAATGATGACCACACGTGCAAAACCACCTGCAGTCGCTAATATACTGCGACGGACGTGTCTTAATGAGCCCCTGCAACCTTTGACCCGAGGGAAACATTTCGCCTCCACCGGATGGGGGGTGAAAGGGGACGCGGAGACGTCGGTGAACCGCAGAGAAGAGGAGCGCGAAAAACTTCGCCTAGAACGGACACCATCAAGATCCCTCCCTCACAAAATTATTTTGGACTTTAAAATCATCCCATAGTGAACTAGTATATTAATGTAAATAATAGCTGTGATAATTAAAATAAATTATATTTCAAACACGCTACCATATATTATTTAATCAAACGTCACACTGAACAGTGGGACGTTATTATTGACTCACACTCACTCCACAGCCCAGTGAATGTCGTGTCTTGTCGAAACAAACATTACGGTATCCCGCCGCATATACCGGGGGGGACGGGTCACGGTAAGACCATCCCGCATGCCTTAGAACGCAAGGTCGGTGGATCCACAGTTCTGTTTTGAATCCTTTCACACACACACATCCCGATGAATGTTGTGCCTTGTCGGAATTAACATTGCGCTACCACGCCGCATATACCGGGCGGACGGGTCACGGTAAGACCATCCCACATGCCTCAGAACGCAAGGTCGGTGGATCCACATTTCTGTTCTGAATCCATCCGCAGCTCGGTGTGGTCACGGTGGCCAAATGGGCTAAGTATCGGATCGTGGCAGCCGTGTCATGAGTTTGATCCCAGTACCACTGAAGACCCACCGTGTAGAGGCGCGAAGCACTTTAAATCTTTCGAGAGCTCAAACGTCCTCTCGTTGGTGTGGTGTGGTAGTTAGGAGAGTGGGACTTGCCGGCTCTAGTGTGGTCCACGTCACTTAACCTTTCAAATTACTCGGACCGCCCCCAAAAGCCCTCATGTAGCTGAACAGTGGGACGTTAATATTGACTCACACTCACTCCACAGCCCAGTGAATGTCGTGTCTTGTCGAAACAAACATTACGGTATCCCGCCGCATATACCGGGCGGACGGGTCACGGTAAGATCGTCCGGCAAGCAACAGAATGCAAGGTCGGTGGAACCACAGTTCTGTTAGGAATCCTTTCACAGACCGATAAATGTTGTGCCTTGTTGGAATTAACATTGCGCTACCACACCGCATATATTGGGTGGACGGGTCACGGTAAGACCATAACGTAAGGTAATTGGATCCACAGTCCTTCCACATCCCGGTGAATGTTGTGCCTTGTCGCAACGAACATTACGCTACCCCGCCATTTATACTGGTCGGACGGGTCACGGTAAGACCATCCCTCATGCATCAGAACGTAAGGTCGATGAATCCACAGTTCTGTTAGGAATCCTTCTACACCCCGGTGAATGCCGTGCTTTGTCGGAACAAACATTACGATACCCCGCCGCATATACCGGGCGGACGGGTTACGGTAAGATCGTCCCGCATGCATCAGAACGCAAGGTCAGTGGATCCACAGTTCTGTTCTGAAACCTTCCACTCAGCCGAGTGAATGTTGTGCCTTGTCGCAACGAACATTACGCTACCCCGCCATTTATACTGGTCGGACGGGTCACGGTAAGACCATCCCTCATGCATCAGAACGTAAGGTCGATGAATCCACAGTTCTGTTAGGAATCCTTCTACACCCCGGAGAATGCCGTGCCTTGTCGGAACAAACATTACGATACCCCGCCGCATATACCGGGCGGACGGGTTACGGTTAGATCGTCCCCCATGCATCAGAACGCAAGGTCGGTGGATCCACGTTTCTGTTCTGAATCCATCCGCAGCTCGGTGTGGTCACGGTGGCCAAATGGGCTAAGTATCGGATCGTGGCAACCGTGTCATGAGTTCGATCCCAGTACCACTGAAGACCCGCCGTGTAGAGGGGCGATGCACGTTAAATCTTTCGAGAGCTTAAACGTCCCCTCGTTGGTGAGGTGTGGTAGTTAGGAGAGGGGGTCGCCGGCTCAGGTGTCGACCACGTCACTTTACCATAGTTCCAAATTTCACGGACCATCCCCAAAAGTCCTCGTGTTGCTGAAAAAGTGTTACGTTAAAATTCACTCATTCACTCCACAGCCCGGTGAATGTAGTGCCTTGTCGCAACGAACATTACGCTACCCCGCCATTTATACTGGTCGGACAAGTCACGGTAAAACCATCCCTCATGCATCACAACGTAATATCGAAGGATCCACAGATCTGTCAGGAATCTTTCTACAGCCCGGTGAATGTCGTGCCTTGTCCGAACAAACATTACGATACCCCGCCGCATATACCGGGCGGACGGGTCACGGTAAGAACGTCCCACATGCATCAGAACGCAAGGTCAGTGGATCCACAGTTCTGTTCTGAAACCATCCACTCAGCCGAGTGAATGTTGTGCCTTGTCGCAACGAACATTACGCTACCCTGCCATTTATACTGGTCGGACGGGCCACGGTAAGACCATTCCTCATGCATCAGAACGTAAGGTCGATGATTCCACAGTTCTGTTAGGAATCCTTCTACACCCCGGTGAATGCCGTGCCTTGTCGGAACAAACATTACGATACCCCGCCGCATATACCGGGCGGACGGGTCACGGTAAGACCATCCCACATGCCTAAGAACGCAAGGTCGGTGGATCCACGTTTCTGTTCTGAATCCATCCGTAGCTCGGTGTGGTCACGGTGGCCAAATGGACTAATTATCGGATCGTGGCAGCTGTGTCATGAGTTCGATCCCAGTACCACTGAAAACCCGCCGTGTAGGGGTGCGATGCACGTTAAATCTTTCGAGAGCTTAAACGGCCTTTCGTTGGTGTGGTGTGGTAGTTAGGAGAGTGGGACTTGCCGGCTCTAGTGTGGTCCACGTCACTTAACCTTTCAAATTACACGGACCGCCCCCAAAAGCCCTCATGTAGCTGAAGAGTGGGACGTTAATATTGAATCACACTCACTCCACAGCCCAGTGAATGTCGTGTCTTGTCGAAACAAACATTACGGTATCCCGCCGCATATACCGGGGGGACGGGTCACGGTAAGACCATCCCGCATGTCTCAGAACGCAAGGTCGGTGGATCCACATTTCTGTTCTGAATTCATCCACAGTCCGGTGTCACCACGGTGGCCAAGTGGTCTAGGCATCCGATCTTGTTTGGCGTGTCATGAGTTCGATCCCAGTAACACTGAAAACCCGCCGTGTAGGGGAGCGATGCACGTTAAATCTTTCGAGAGCTTAAACTCCCTTTCGTTGGTGTGGTGTGGTATTTAGGAGAGTGGGACTTACCGGCGCTAGTGTGGTCCACGTCACTTAACCTTTCAAATTACACGGACCGCCCCCAAAAGCCCTCATGTAGCTGAAGAGTGGGACGTTAATATTGAATCACACTCACTCCACAGCCCAGTGAATGTCGTGTCTTGTCGAAACAAACATTACGGTATCCCGCCGCATATACCGGGCGGACGGGTCACGGTAAGACCATCCCGCATGCCTTAGAACGCAAGGTCGGTGGATCCACTGTTCTGTTTTGAATCCTTTCACACACACACATCCGATGAATGTTGTGCCTCGTTGGAATTAACATTGCGCTACCACACCGCATATATTGGGTGGACGGGTCACGGTAAGACCATAACGTAAGGTAATTGGATCCACAGTTCTGTTAGGAATCCTTCCACATTCCGGTGAATGTTGTGCCTCTTCGGAACGAACATTACGCTACCCCGCCATTTATACTGGTCGGACGGGTCACGGTAAGACCATCCCTCATGCATCAGAACGTAAGTCGATGAATCCGCAGTTCTGTTAGGAATCCTTCTACACCCGGTGAATGCCGTGCTTTGTCGGAACAAACATTACGATACCCCGCCGCATATACCGGGCGGACGGGTTACGGTAAGATCGTCCCGCATGCATCAGAACGCAAGGTCAGTGAATCCACAGTTCTGTTCTGAAACCTTCCACTCAGCCGAGTGAATGTTGTGCCTTGTCGCAACGAACATTACGCTACCCCGCCATTTATACTGGTCGGACGGGTCACGGTAAGACCATCCCTCATGCATCAGAACGTAAGGTCGATGAATCCACAGTTCTGTTAGGAATCCTTCTACACCCCGGTGAATGCCGTGCCTTGTCGGAACAAACATTACGATACCCCGCCGCATATACCGGGTGGACGGGTCACGGTAAGACCATCCCACATGCCTAAGAACGCAAGGTCGGTGGATCCACGTTTCTATTCTGAATCCATCGGCAGCTCGGTGTGGTCACGGTGGCCAAATGGTCTAAGTATCGGATCGTGGCAGCTGTGTCATGAGTTCGATCCCAGTGCCACTGAAGACCCACCGTGTAGAGGCGCGATGCACGTTTAATCTTTCGAGAGCTTAAACGGCCTTTCGTTGGTGTGGTGTGGTCGTTAGGAGAGTGGGACTTGCCGGCTCTAGTGTGGTCCACGTCACTTAACCTTTCAAATTACACGGACCGCCCCCAAAAGCCCTCATGTAGCTGAAGAGTGGGACGTTAATATTGAATCACACTCACTCCACAGCCCAGTGAATGTCGTGTCTTGTCGAAACAAACATTACGGTATCCCGCCGCATATACCGGTCGGACGGGTCACGGTAAGACCATCCCGCATGCCTCAGAACGCAATGTCGGTGGATCCACAGTTCTGTTCTGAAACCTTCCACAACCCGGTGTGTCCGTGGTGGTCAAGTGGTACAAGCATCGGATCGTGGCTTGGCGTGTCATGATTTGGATCCCTCTACCAATTAAAACCCGCCGGGTGTAGAAGCGATGGACGCTAAATCTTTCGAGAGCTTAAACGTCGTCTGCGTGTTGTGTGGTACTTAGGAGAGTGGTTGCTAGCTCAGGTGTCGTCCACGTCAATTCAAAATGGTCCCAAATTAAGCGGTCCGTCACCAAAAGCCCTCATGTAGATGAACAGTTGGACATTAATATTCACTCACTCCACATCCCGTTGAATGTCGTGCCTTACCGCAACGAACATTACGCTACCTCTCCGCATATACTGGGCGGACTGGTCACGGCAAGACCATGCCGCAAACCTCAGAACGCAAGATCGGTGGATCCAGTAGTTCTGTTCTGAATCCTTCCACATTCCGGTAAATGTCATGCCTTGTCCGAACTAATATTACGGTTCCCCACTGTATATACCGAGCGGAAGGGTCAAGGTAGGATCATTCCGCATGCATCAAAACGCGAATTCAGTGGATCTACAGTTGTTCTGTTTTGAATCCTTTCTCAGCCCGATGAATGTTGTGCCTTGTCGGAAGGAACTTTACGCTACCCCGCCGCATATACCGGGCGGAAGGGTAACGGTAAGAGCATCCTACATGCATCAGAACGCAAGATCGGTGGATCGACTTTTATGTTCTGAATCCTTCCACTGCCCGGTGAAGTTCGTGAATTTGAAGAACGAACATTACGCTATTCCGCCGCATTCTCTGGGCAGATGGGTCACGGTAGGATCATCCGGCATGCATCGGAACGCAAAGTCGGTGGATCTACAGTTCTGTTCTGAATCCTTCCACAACCCGTGTTGGTCGCGGTAGCCAAATGGTCTAAGCATCGGATCGTGGAAGGCGTGTCATGAGTTCAAGCGCAGTAGCACTAAAGACCCGCCGTTTAGAGGTACGATGCACGTTAATTCTCTCGAGAGCTCAAACGTCCTCTCATTGGTGTAGTGTGGTAGTTAGGAGAGGGGGGTGCTAGCTCAGGTGTCGTTTACGTCACTTGACCCTGGTTCCAAATTACGCAGACCGTCCCCAAAAACACTTTTTAAGAACTCTTTATTAAGAATAATTTTTTTACCTTTTAGTTCGATTCAGTATAAAAGCGTGTTTTTTAGTTTTTTTAAACTATAATTTATTTCTTTAAAAAATAGACGTGATGAATTGATACTACCCAATCAAGCGAGAATTTTTTACAAGGCGGAAAGAACCAACACGTGGAGATCAAAATGTAGATTTAGGTAACTCGTGGAAGAAGATATTTGTTGGGATGAATTAAGAAAAAATACGAGAACTTAGGACTACAAACGCTATTTTTAAATAAATTTCTTCTCCTTCTCAGCTACCCAAAGGTATCTATACCAATGTTTTTAAAATATTGCGATTAAAAATTGGCTTCTTTCTTTATTTATCCTATACATGTTGCAGAGAGAGAGAGAAAATTATTTATCAAATGAATAATACAAAAATTCTCAATATTTGTGAATTCTCAAATAGGATTTTTATGCATACTTTCTGTTAATACTTGTTTTTTCCCTCTCCTTCCCATGGACCTAGGCGGAGTTTTTGAGTGTTGGTAAGGAAGAAATGCACAGACTAACACAAATAAAATTTAGTTTTAAAGAATTGTTTTTGAAGTTACGCAAATTGCAAGAAACTTCGAAATTCGTTATTGTTATTTGTTATATTCTATGGAATGAGACCATTCCAGAAATAAGCTACTTGAAATTATTTAAAATAAATGTCTGTTCTTTGGGGGGGGGGGGGCTGCTACCTTAATTTACTGTAAAATCGATGTTAAAAGAAATATTAATTTTATGACTTCAGAATTGTTATCCTAACTTGCATATTGAAAATCATTCAAAAATCAATTTCGTTTAACATTGATTTATTTTTTGTAATTTAACATTTGCGAGTAACATTTAAAACACTCTCTAGATCAATATTTAATCCGAATAGACAGTAATGTTATAGGAAATTCAGATATCACAAATGTTCTGAATGCATATCTTTGAAAGAAAAAAATAGACGTCCTTTCATGTGCAGAGCGATTGGGTCGGAATCATAAATAAAAATGAACTCAGGAACTTTACTGCCCCGAAGAGAAACAAGTAAAAAATGACGCATGTTTCTAAGAGGGATCCATTCCTAATCCTTCACCCTGTGTGTTTATTCAGTATGAAAGCAATTTGCTTCGTCAGCTCTTTTGATTTTCCACGGTTTCTATGCTACTTCTTCCAACTGCAGCGCTCAGCAGAAAAACGTAAATTTGAAACTATATAAAAAAAGAATTCAAATTATTATTTCCAAGTAATGTACAGCAAAAAAAGAGCAATTACTTTCTTTTTAATTTTATTTTAATTTTCTTCTCCTCTAAAAATTAATTACTAATTTTTGTACTGCATTTTACAGCAAAAAATAAAATAAAATCATTGAGAATATTTTAACCAGTCTTAAAAAAGGAGTATTTTTAATAATTCGAGCTATTTGTTGATGTGCCTTTTCGTACTTCGGAAGTGTAAAATCCTTTTACGATGAAAAGTGATTTAAGAAAAATACGCGGCATTTATGTTCTTTTGGAGTGTGCAAGAGGTCAATGATCTCTTCCGTTTCTTTCCTCTGAACGAGTTAGACAAAAAGAGAGGAAAAGGTAATCAAAATATAGCGTTTAAATTAGATTGAAGTGTGTTCTGTTTGAGCTGTATTAGTTCAAGAGCGAAAAATGTCAAATAATAGAAATTAATTGTGAGCATTGGAATAAGTTTTAAATATTCGAATGAAAGAAAAAACAGCAATCAGAATAAAAAAAGAGGAAAAAATACTTTATAATGCTTATTTTACTAACGCGCTGCAGATTTCAAATCTGAAGCACAAACCATAAAAAGATGTTCGAAAAAAAAAATTTTTCAGAATATTTAAAGTTGAATTTCAGAGTGCCTTAAAGCATGTTTTCTTGTACTAGAGAAATAGCCCACTTAATACACAGTCCAAATTTCAAAACAATTTCAGCTGTTTATAAAAACGCAGCTATTTGCATACAATACATGCGTATTTACGTATTTTACACTTGTAGGACGGTGTTCAACTGCCTGTAAAATAGAAGACTAACCTGTCCTCCCACGTGGCGTAGTGTGGAAGTGACATCCTCGTCACCGTTACATAGTTGGAAGACTATGAAAAATTAAAAGCATTGCGACAATGTATTAATTTTGAGGGTAATTTCTTTGTGTGTGTTCTTTGAAATTTAAATTTTTATACACATCGTACTTTTTATATATAAAACACAAACAACAAAATTAAATTCGAACAAGATTTTTATTAAATTCTTGATTATATTGTAAAATAAACTATAAAAGTCCATATGTATTTTTTTCAAGCATTAGATAAAAATTTTAGCCAGCTAGATACATACAAAAAATAAATAAATAAACAACAAAAAACAGCTATTTATAAAAATGTATATCTATTTTCTCAAAGAACAAACATGCATTTGCATTTTTAACATTTTTGAATTGTCTTTCTAATGTCAAGGAAATTGATAATACAATCATCACATAGCATGGTGTGGAAGTTCGCAGTAGAGGTACCATCCTCGAACCAGAACATAGCTGGGGAAGACTCTCTTTTACGAAATAAGGAAAAAATTTACGGCAATCATTCGATACTTTATTCAAGCTTTTTCTGAAAACTACAATGTCGTAAAAATTACATTGTAAGAAAAGCTCACATTTTAAATAGGTAGGAAAAGGAGCATGTAGAAGGATCTAAATGATTCTAAAACGGAATATTTAAGGAGTTCTCAGAGTGTCACAAAGCCTTTTCCTCACTATTATGGAACGTTTTTACTCTGATTTTTGCATACAAAAATACCGCGCGATGAAAATATCATACGAAGATTTCATATTTAGTTATGAAGGTAAACGAGCATTTCATCAACCACCACCAAGACCAGACGGACGGGTCGTGGGTAGAACCAGGGCCGCCGCGTGGGGGTGGCAAAATTGTTCACCGCACAAGGGCGCCTGGGGCAGGGGGCGCCAAAATGTATAGTACTTATAGTTTTTTTTTAATTTAATGTTACTTACATAAAAGTTGTTGATAAAAAAGTTGCAATTCTGCATGTTTTATATTTCTTAGCAATAAAACAAGATTCTATTTTTTTATATTTTAATTTAATTTAATTTTGTTTTCGTTTCTGCGGATTGTTTTCGTCTGTGTAAAACAAAATTTGATTTTCGATATCAACAATAAAAACACGTTCCGTGTGGAGTTCGCGCTATTATACGGAACGTGTTCAAAATCTAAGAATTTGTAACATGTAACAACAGAAATTGGGAATGATTTGTATCGGCATAAATTTTTATTCATTATACGCTGAGATGTTGTGGCTCAACATCGTTGTTTTGTTTGCTTTTTGTTTTCAATGATAATATATATACATTTTTCAAATTATGTAAATCACTTGGTTTTTCTTTTCCAAGTCATATTTTGCTTCATGTATACTGTTATTAAATTGTTCTCAAAACTCGAAATAAAATCTTTATCGCAGCGTTTCTCAAACTGTGTGGCGCGCCCTACCAGGAGGGCGTGATAACCCTAATTGGGGGCGCGAACGTATTGCGAAGAATCGAAAACAAAAGATTTAAAATAATTATCAATTTGATAAAAGAATTTACAATTTAAAATAATTACAAGGTAAAATACATTCTTATATAAAAAAATAATAAAATACACATTCAAACTGATATAATACGCACTACTTATAAATGTATCAGTTCTGCACAAAGTATTTGATAATTAATTTTTCAATACTCAATTGAAAACAAGTTCAGTAATTAATACAGTGACTCTCTTGGGCTTGTCATATACAAAATTTATTTACAAAACTTAATATTTATCTAATTAGTGCGTTTATAATTAAAGTTGTATTGCATCGCAGTTTTACCATCAAAGTACATTATAATTGTATTCAGTCCATTGTTATTGTAAGAAGTGGGGCGCGATGAAAATTATGACTGAAAATTAGGTCGCAAATATTGAAAGTTTGAGAAGCACTGCTTTATCGCTTCCTACAACACTCTTTTTGGTATCATGAATTCCTTTAGATTCTAAGCAGGATATCTATACACAAGGGCAGCCGAATTTGCGATTTCTTCCAAATTTAAGATATAAATATAAAATGTTGCAACATAACTGTAATCGTCGCAATTCAGTTGAAAGTAATTTCAAATTTGTAGGGATTTCACCTAAATTCTTTTCGTTGTTTGTTCAGTGTTGCGAACTTTACTTATTGAAAAGTTCTTGTTATTTTCAATATTTTCATTTTTTTTTTTTACAGACTGTTATTTGAAAATAAACCTCAAGTTCCATGAAAAATCTTACCATACTTATTATTACATCTTAAAAACCTACACAAGAAGCAATTCCTTCCTAGTTAAATTCTATTTTAATAACAATATGATTCATAATAAGCTAGTTTCCTGTTTCAATATTTCGCAATCTTCTCGTATGATGTAATTTTACTGATGTAATTTTGTCTCCCTCCTCTGCTCTTTTGCAGATATGTTTTTTTTAAAATAATTATAATAATATTGTATTAAATTTTCTTGTTCATGCATATTTTTGTATCATTTCCTGTCTATCTCGGTGGACCATTTTGTAGCTCTAAGCCATCTGTTGGATGTGAGTTCGATCCTCCCGAATAAATTAATAGCTAGGGATTCTCCAACGAAGTTTTATAGCGTAGCATTTCGTTTCTACATCCTTTTAACGTCAGTAAATACTCGAGAACATACAAATCCTATTAGATAAATTATGAAACTAAAATTATAGATTAAAAAAAAAGAAAGAAACCAAGTGGGGTGCGTTTAAGCGCAAACAACGCCAAGAAAGAAAAGACAGTAAGTAAAAATTGTAGCTTTGTATATATTTAAAATATTCCCATATTTTTACTTGATAGAATTCACCCAAGATAGAGCCCTCATTTTTTTTTTTTTTTTTTTTTTTTTTTGCACCAGGGCTTTTAAATACCTAGCTACGCCACTGCCTTCCGGAAATCACTTTTTTTCAACGAGAGAGAGTTGGCGCAATTTTAAATCAGTAATTTCTTCAATTTTACTTCATTTCTTTAAAACTGCAAATGGTAGTTATGAATTTACTTTTGATTTATTTTGTATTTTCCCTTGAGACTTAAAAAAATGTACAAACCTTTTTATCATATTAAAATAAAATCAAAACATACATTTATTATTTGCTTTCCTTTACAAAAGAGGCAGTGAAAATAATGTCCAGCGAAATGAAATCTAATTAAAAATATTTTTTATTTTGTAAATTTTCCGTGTTACATCATCTAATTTTAAGATTTTTGTCTATATATATATATATATAATATTTCAATGGACTTTTATAGTACTTTTATGTTGATTAATATGCATCAATACTTGTTTTCTTTGCTTGAATACATCTTCCAAAAACACACTTTTCTATGGAAGAACAGTTTTATGAAGTTTAATTATTAGTGTAAACACAGAGAGAGAGAGAGGAAATTCCAAAAAGCAGTATTTAAGGTAGTACTGGTATTGAGGGTTTTTTCACGAACTTCAAAAGTTTAATTCCTAGCATTGATATTTTGACACTGGTGGCACTTTTGCACTGAGCTATATAGAAATAAAAATAAATAAATAAATAATATCTATAATATTTCTTGATTTTTGAAGAAATGAGAAATGTTAATGCCTGTGTGTAAAATTGATTTTAAATAATATAAAAAAATATTAATTGGAGCATGACAGTCTTAACGCGACTGTTGCTGGGATGGGGGACCTTTTTCCTGGAAGCTCATATCAAGTAGGTGTCTGATACTTTCGATATCTTGTTTCACTAACAACTGGTTCTTTCTTGAAAATATACCGATTTCCAGTCTAGAATTCACTTTACTTTATAAATTCTCTAAATTTTTCTTTATAAAAAAATAATGAAAATAAATGCAGTAAAATATTTTTGATTCAAGTGATACTACAGAAAACTAGCTTTCAGAAACAGAACGATTTGCTTTCATAATAAATTAGGAAACAAAAGTTGATTGTAAATTAATGTTTACAACATGTGTACATGATAGAAAGGCTGGTTAATATGAAATTTTTTGTCTTAATTTTGTAGAATTATTCTTTGTTGAAAATTTCATTTACCTTTTTGTACAACGTTTGTGATGTGATTTATATTTGCACAATTCATCATATTCTGAATTTTACTCTGTATATGTCTTGTATCCTACAAAGATTTAAAAATTCAAATTTATCATAACCAGATTATTCACTGAACATTTGGTTACTGAAATACACACATTTGTGTTAAAATTATTCTTACTTTTTGAGAAATGTATTACTCTGGAATACCCTACTCATATCGTAAAGCATTTGAAATTTACTTCAGATCACAAAAAAGAAGGGGAGGTTTTTTTTCATTTTTGAGAATTTTTTATTTTATGTACACGATATTTTATTTTTTCATAGCTGTAGAGTATCATTGGAAAAAAAATCAACTGATATACAACAGTTCTTCGAACATTCTACAATCTTAATATCTTAAATATAAGCCAATATAAAACAAAAAAGAAAAAACTACAAAAAATTGTTAATGAGCTTTATGTATGTTATGGAACAGTACGTGATGTACATTAACTTTTACGGAAAAAAAATTCATGTCAAGCATTATATCTGCACAATATTATTTTTTTAAAAAAAAGAGTTAAATAACAGTTCTTAAAAAATGATACTATCTTTTGTAAGGTGTGCATACGATGTAACTTTTCAAACATACAAAGATCAAAAAATATTCTTACATAAGTATTATTACAAAAATATTTTCATTAAATTTGTAAATTTTTTATGCAGTAACCTACAAACATTGCTAAACAATTCAACCAAATGACAAAGAAATTGTAAAATTAAAATTTTAGATATTCCTCTAACAATTAAACTGAAGGGAATTTTAATGAATTGCAATCAGAATTTTTTTTAAATATTCACAGTAATCAGGTTGTTTTGTAATTATTAAAAATTTCTATGTAAACATTAATTTACAGGCAGAAAATTTGCAAGTTTATAGAAGAGAGTAGCTGAGTACCTGTAACACAATATATATTTTGTAGAGTTTAAATAACATTTGTATTGAGTTATGAAATAAAAAACAGTACGCGTCAGCACCATAGCTTAGAACAGAGGATCTCAAACTTGTCATGTTTTTCGATCTGGGTCCTTGCTTACTTAATATTGAATTTTTGCAAATTCATGAACTTCAAATGTGTTTTGGATAGTTGGTATACTGTGGTAGCTGCTGCTATTTTAAAAACACTCTTACTTTTCTATCTGTAGTGAAGTGTTGTATGAAAAACTAAAAAATACATGTTAATTTTAAACATTTATTAGATAAAAGTTAAAATTTAGTACCTGTTACACAGAATAAGAGAGTAAAAACAAAGGCTTTTATGACGCTTTAGTTACAAATTTTTAATAACTAGCAATAAATTTAGTTAGGTTTTACCTTAAACCTCCTCGGTTAGTAACGTCCAGTCTAACAAATTAAGAAAAACTTTTATCTTTCTTAACAAAATAATTCAAAAAGCACCTTTTTATTTATCTCTATAAATCCCAGATAAATCTTACCCTTAATTGGGCAGAATTTGATTTATCTATTTCTGATGTACAATTTCAATTTCCAAATAATAAAAAAAATACTAATAATTATAGCTTTTTCATTAAATGTTTATAATTATTATGTACCTGAGATGTGTGTGTTTTCAATATTTCAATTGCTTATAACAAATGCCTTTCAGTAATTTGTGTTAATATTGGTTTAATTTACTTAAATATTTTGAATCAGCAGAAAGAAGAAAAAATTTCACACTAAATTCAGAAAAATAATTTTTCTGAAAAAAAAATATTGTTTCTAAATTTTCAGTTAAATTAGCTTCTTTACCTGAATTTTTATTTAGTTGCAAATGACATAAATGGGCTTTCGACTTTCAAATAGTATATTGAAAGAAAGTCATACCATACATTTTGTAAATGAAATGAAAATTAAATTTTTTTTTATTTAGTGCAATAAATATTTTTTTAGAAACATGTTCTCAAAAAAATTAACGGATACTAAAAATGTTAATGAAAGGACATTGATGGATTAAATTTTTTCGAAAAAATAAAATCTTTGCGATATTTTACCAAAGAGGATATGTCACCTATTGATGTTTTGAATTATATTTATGAAAACAATCTTATCGGTACATTTCCAAATATTGCAATAGCTTTACGGATTTCTTTAACCCTGCCAGTTTCGGTGGCTTCTGGAGAACGAAGTTTTTCAAAGCTTAAAATTAAAAAAAAAAAAAACTACATGCGATCTACTATGGCGCAGGAGAGATTATCGGACATGTCAATTATATCCATAGAGAGCGAAATTTTGGAGGAAATTATGGATTTATAAAGGAATTGAAAGGAGCATTTGTAGCTGCTAAAGCTAGGAGAATCAATATTTGAATATATTTTCTAATTTTTATATTTTACTTTAAAAATTTTATATCATTTTTGCTTTGTTTTGTTTTTTAAAATTTATGTAATAATAAAAAAATAATAATAAGACAAACGTGTTTTAATATTATAATTTTAAAGCTTTTCAGTTCGAAAGTCAAATTTCGAATACTATAAATGAGTATTTCACATTTTATTTGTAGCACTTTATAAGAGAGCAACAGAACCCCATAAAGGGGCGCCGAATTTCAACTTGAACAAGGGCGCTTAATACCCACGCGGCGGCCCTGGGTAGAACATATCCCGCGTGCATCAGAAAGCAAGGTCGGTTGGTCAAGAACTCTGCTCTGACTCCTTCCATAGAACGGTGAATGAAATGCCTTCGCGGAACGAATGCCAAAATGCCGCCAAGACTGGATAGACGAGTCGTGGGTGTACTGTTCAAGCGGTCATCGGAATGAGAGATCAGACTACAAGGTGGATGATTCCAGAACACTTCTTAATCTTTCCACAGCGCGGTGAATGTTGTGCCTAGGTGGAACGTTTCTCCAACCCGCCGCCATGACCAGGCGAACGGGTCGTGGGTAATCCGCCACGCGTGCATCAGAACACATGGTCGGTGGGCCCAGAGCTATCTTCTGAATCCTTCCACAGCACGATGATTGGCGTGCCTTGGCGGAACGAAGATTTCACCAATCCACCACCAAGACCGGATGGACGGATCATGGGTGTGCCGTCCCGTGCCCATCAGAACACTAGGTAGATATGCGTCCAGATCTCTTCTTAATCCTTCCACAGAACGGTGAATATTGTGTCTTGGCGGAAAGTTTCGCCAACCCACCCCCAAGAAAAGACAAATGGGTCGTGGATGGACTTCGGCATGCTTTAAAACTAAGGTTTGCAGCCCCGGGATCCCAGTGGTTTTTTCAAATCCCAGGATCCCGGGATTAAAGTAACTAATCTCGGGATTTAATTTTTGTCTGAATTATATCTTGAAATTTTCTTTTCAAAATTTTGTGAATCTGGTATTACATTTAATGTATCTTATTTACTTTTTTTTTGTACTGTATACGATTAATGTTAGTTTTCTTACGCGTTGAACCTTTAAGGGTTCGAAACGGGTGTGTATGATAAACCATGAAATTTCATATGTTTTCTCTTTATTTCATCTGTACCTTTCTCCCCATCGTGAGTGGGGTCAGAAAACGAACATTTCTCCCACCCTCATGATGTCCGGTGTCAGCTAACTTGGACAGAGCAGTTTAGAATTTTTGGAAGATATTTAGTAGGGTTTTTTCAGCTCCGGGATTCCGAAATTCCAAAACTCTTGGATCCCGGTGTTTTTTCTAATCCGGAAATCCCGGGATTAAAATAACTAATTCCGGGATTTAATTTTTGTCTGAATTATTTTCAAAAAAATTTTTCTCATAAAAATTTTCAAAGAATTTAATTTTTAAAAAATTTATATTCTGTTTAGGAAATATGTACGTAGAGTTTTTTTTTTGAGCAATTATAAGTGCTATATGTAAAAAAATATATATGCACTGTATGGGAGAACGTCGTACAGATCTAAGTGGCTCACTGCAATGCTTACACAATAATATAAGCAACATCTCAAGAATAGATTTTATTTCCTTCTTCAATTAAATGCCGCTAATTAATACCGGACCTGCTTGGATGACTTAAGACACTTTAAATCCCATTGCATTACTAACAGCTCATGCAACTGGATCTTCATTTTCAAATGAGGTAACACTTGAAATTGATTCACAATCTGATTCAATAACTGGATCAATTTATATACAAAAACCATTAAGTGTAGCAGAAGAACTAAATAAAAGTTATTAAAGAGATATATAAACCAATGCAATCTATTAGATTTGAGACACTGTCATCAAAAATTCAAAAGGAAATGTCTCTTTCTTGAAAATGGAGGGAGACGTGGTGACTACCTGAAAAAGACATACTCCGATTTAATGACGGTAATACCTACTAGTAAAAAATTTGAACGTGCATTTTCTACGGCAGGACACTTGGAACAAAAATAAATTATAGTTTAAAAAAAAACTAAAGAACACGCTTTTATACTGAATCGAACTAAAAAGTAAAAAAATAATTCTTATTATAGAATAAAATGATGAACGAAAAAAATAATGTCATTGGAGTAAAAGCGTGGGGTGCTTTGTACTACATTTTTACACTTACTCAGAATTTCGGAATAGAAGTAAGAAATTTTAACAATTGATATAGAACACCCCACGTTTTTACCCCAATGACATTATTTTTCTCGTTCTATATTTCTCTCGTTCTCATTTTATTCTATATTAAAAATTATTAATATTATTCTTTTTCTTTTTTTTTGCTTTTTAGTTCGATTTAGTACAAAAGTGTATTCTTTAGTTTTTTTTAAAACTATAAATTATTAACATTACTGAGATACAGATTCTGTTTCGTGAACCTACCTTAAAGAATATTTATTTTATTTTTTTAGTTTTAATGACGTAAAAACGAATTTTTAATCTAAGCAATATAGGTAAAAATTTTAAAACGCTTTGTATTCTATACCTGAAATCAGAAGAGTTAGTTACCCTGGAAAATTTATTTTAATTCCTTAAAATATATGTATATCTTTTCTAGGGACTACTTCTAATATTATCAATGTGTTGCGGTTCACCCAGTGACGTAAGTGTGGTGATATTTGAAAAAGATCTGCAATATTTGTTATAACTTAATAATAAATACGGAGTATATACGCACTTACCTTTATAGCTACAATAAAATAAACTTACACTTTTTAAGACCAGATTTAAAGGAAAACGCAAGAAACAAAAACATAGCTACAAATATAATAATATCAAATGATGCATTTCTTACGAAACTATTCAAAACAACTTTCGCACAACTTTTCCGTGCCTCAGAAGATCGTTCCGGGTCCTCCGACTCGCGTCGTGCTCCGGCGGAGTTGCTGTTACGACAACCCCACCACCGGATCATGGCGGTGGGTTGGCGGACCGTTCGTTCCGCCTAAGTACGACTTTTCCCGTGCCTCGGAAGATCGTTCCAGATCCACTGAGTCGCGCCGTACTCCGGCCAATCTTGAATATTTCGGTACATAATTACTAACTGCTAATTTTCAGGGGGGTCACCATAAAATGTCTTGATAGTCGTCGAGTCGACCAAGATTGATTTAATGCCCACCCTGGACTTAAATGATAATAATTTTCTTAGGTTTTTACCTAAAACATAACGACTTCTTAAACAACCTGAGTTCACCTTAGACATTTTGTTCTATTCGGTGAAAAAAGTGCAATTTTGATGGAAATGAAATATAAACGAATGATTAAATAAAAATATTTTATGCATTATATTTTAAATTAATTATTTAAATTTCTTAGGCATAATATTTTAAAAAATGCTTTAAAATACTTATTTTTTTATTTTCTCATGAAAGGGAATTTTAATTGTCATTCTTTTTTATTCAATGAATTTATAACTATACATTGGAAGGAGAAACATTTTAGCTAATAAAAGCTTGAACACTTACACACACACGTGCGCACATATACACGAGAACTAGGTTTGAAAAATCTACAAGAAAGAAACAGTAAAAGGAAACGAGTTCAGGAATTCAATTGAGAATATCTTTTGAGTCAAATATAATATAAATTCTGTAAGTATAGACAAATTCAACTTCTTTAATAAAAAAATGGATCGAATTTATTATAATATAAGTGTGGTTCGTATTGATGATGAAAATCAGACAAAAATGAATTTATTTTAATTGAGGGACAAAAAAAAACCCTACGGAATCCGTTGAATGTTGTAAAATGTTAAACTACGTAGATGTTTTTGATCAAAATATCGTGATGGTAGCATTTCTTGTTCGAATAAAGAAAAAGAGTTACTCATTTAATTTCATAAACAACGGTAAGTTATGTAAAGAGCAACCTAACAAATGAGGAAAAAGATAACAAAAGGTTATCTTTTGAAGAGATAGCTTGAATAAATAACCCAGGGTTTAGTTATTTGTTTTGAGATTTCTGTGACGCACCTAGCTTAAAATTAGTTCTCTCTCTCTTCTTTCTTCTTTCCCCCCTCCACAACACAGATTCTTTTACTACCCGATGGCAATGTGCTTGTTTAGTGTAAAACACAAATAACTTTAAAAAAGGACAACTGAATGCAGACAATAATTACAAATTAATATGAGAAACATAGAAACATTGAATGAAAGTTTATTTTTATTTGGGACATGTAGTAGTTCATGATGCCAAAATGACTGAACTGCATGAAGACATTCGAAAATTTCATTTTCAAATACTATGTCGTAAACAAATTAAAATTTATTTTGCTTGTTTTAATTTTTGCCGTGATGACATACTTGGTGAATTACAGTTTCAACGAAACTGTATAATCGACTGAGAGTTTAATTGTTATATTCGTTGTTACTAGAGGGGAGAAAATCACAATCCTTGCACTATTATAAATAGCAAGATTTGTTCATAATACATTTCAGTCGTGCGCGGGTTTTTTTTTTTTTTTTTTTGTATACCACATGCAATATAGAAATTCGGATTTAAATCTAACTTGTAACACATGCGTCCAAAATTTAAGGTAAAAAAAAATTTCCTCACATTTTTTCAGAAATTATTAACTTAAAAAGTGAGAAGAATTTATCAAATTCGATCAACAGCTAGTGTAAGTAGCTAGTTCAAATTTTTTTTTTAAAAAAAAAGTCTAGAGAGCATAGCATTTTTTCTTTTCTACTGCCTAGAATTCCTGAGTGAGATATTCATGACCATTCTGCCAATTGCTTTTCTCCGCAGAGTGTGATCCAAAGCGGGAAAACACGGTATGGAAACTGTCAGTTCACGGCATACGAAGCGCTATCTGTGTAATTAAGAGAGTAGAGTGTGTTATTGTGTCTGTAGTAATGTATGTATGAACTGTGTTTGAGCAATCCCAATTGCGCTGCCTGAAATGCGCATGCCCTGAAATTCCGATGTAAATGTAAATAATATAAGAATAAAATGATGAACGAGAAAATTAATGTCATTGGGGTAAAAGCGTGGGGTGTTCTATAAATATATCAATTGTTATAGTTTCTAACTTCTTTCAATTCCGAAATTGCACCCCATGCTTTTACCCCAATGACATTAATTTTCTCGTTCCTGATTTTATTCTTATATTAAGAATTTTTTTTTTTTACTTTTTAGTTCGATTCAGTATAAAAGCGTGTTCTTTAGTTTTTTTAAATTATAATTTATTTATATACACAATAATTTTACTCGGACTTCATCAACAGATTTTGTAAAACTACGTTCTGAAATAGATATTTTTACTTTATTGAACTGGCTTTGTGGATTTATATTTTCCACACATTGATAGTTCCTTCTGTTTTTTTTTTTTTTTTTTTTAGGAAAACTATTTTTTTTAAAATATATGCTTTAAAAATATTTAAAGATTTTTTCGCAAAACTTTAAACTGGTAAAAAAAGCTGAAAAAACTAAATTAATCTGTTTAATTTTTTGTTTAGAAAAACGTAATTTTTTTGTTTCCTGGAATAAGCGCGGAAAATCGGAACTATAAGTTAAAAAAATTAAGTTGTAAAAAAATGGAAGGGTAATGCTAGTTTTTTAGTAATTCTTAATATATTTATTTTTGAAAAGTATTTTCTTTTTTTTTTTAACTGTTTTTAGTGGCGGTGGTAGAGTCTAGTGGTCATGGTCCCGAACTCTTCGGGGGGGGGGCATGGGTTTGAGCCCTGATGCCACTGATGACCCGACTTGTAAAGAAAGTGATGCATATTAACTCTGTCAAGGCTCAAAGTTATCTCGTTGGTGCGCTGGGGAAGATTGGAGAGTTAGTTATCAGGTTCGGTCTTTTCCGTTACTCGACCGTTTTTTCAAAATACTATATCCGCCGCCAACATCCCCCGCGTTGCTTTTGAGAGCGGTCTTAAAAAACTTACTCATTTGATTAGTTTTTATCTATCGTTTAATCAAGAAAAAAAAATAATGCAATTACACATGGATAAGATTTTTTTAATTTTGTTTGAGTTGGAAGCAGGTAACCGACTTGTCGTGAGTTCGAGCCTAGTACCTCTAAGGACCCGCTGTGTAGATGCGCTGAAGCACGTGACATCTGTCGGGGCTCAAACCTCCGCCCGTTAGTGTGGTGTGTAAGTTAGGAGAGGGGAAAGGATGCCAGCTCAGGAGTCGTACTCTTCACTTGATCATGGTTCAAAATAGCGAGCTCCGTCACTCATAGCCCTCGTGCAGCTTTGTAGTGCTACGTAACTACGTAAATATAATTCTCTCTCTCTGAATGCATTTGTCAGATAATGCCTATTACAAAATTATCAATTTCCATCCCCTCAAAAATTTACAATAATTTGCCGAACTGTGCAGAGTGCTACAGAGAATTACGCCGCGTGCCACCTGTGGCACGCATGCCATCGGTTGCCGATCACTGCATTAGCCTGTTACTGCTTTAGAATTAATTTTTTAAATACTTTTAATGATTCTTATAGTAAAATTTTTCAATGGAAAACAATTTAATACAGAAATCTTAAACCGGCCAAATGTTTAATTGTAATTTTAAGGTAAATTTTTTCAATAGATAATTCCAAAGGAAATAATAATATATTTTTAGTAGGTATGATAGTTTTTTAATAATTCATAAGATAGAAATCTGAAGAGCCACATGCGGCTCTCAAACAGTGGCCTGACAACCCCTGTCGTAGACCTTTATTGGTGTATCAGTTTTTCCCATTTTAGTCGCCTTCTACGACATGCATGAGCTACGTTGGAAATATTCTTATATCACAACACTATTTTCATTAAATTTGCAGTTATCTGTTAAGAAAGTTTATAATTCTTCAAAGATTCTACAAATTTCAAAAACATAATAATAATGCTTATAGAGATAATAGTTTTTCTCATTTTTACGAAAAATATCACATCAAGTGTTTTAAAACATTTATTTACTTCTCCATGAGAAAAATTAAAAATAGTTGAAACTGAATTTTTTAAAGAAATTTCAAATTCTCTAACATTTTTAAAAGAGAAAATTTAGAGTTTTAATTTCATCCTTTATATAACTAATGGAATAAAATCACCAGTTAGAAATTATTTTATTGATAAAATAAATATTTTGATAATAGTAATAAAAATGTTTAAACATAAAAGTTTGCTAAAAATGTTAAAAAGCACTTGTAAAATAAGCAAATAGTTTTAATTGAACTCGCTACAATATTGGAATTTAATTCGATTTTAAAGACTAAAATTGTTCAATATGGCTGGATAACAGTTTTCATAAAAATAAAGCAAATTTCTTTTCATTGAATGCCGCATTCCATCATCACGTGTGACTTGTTTTTAATTCTGATTACGTAAGATTTCAAAGTCTACCAATTTGGCCATTAAGATTAGAACATGATGCATCTGGTTTTATTACAATGGTTCTTTAATATATATAAATTATGTAAATATATTCCATTATTATTTTTTTTAAATATAAATTTCTTCAGTTTATTATATTTTCTTAGAGAACTTTTATAATATATATAAAAAAAAATTGAATAAAGCCCAATGATTATCCTAACGAACAAGTACAACCGTTTTTTGAGGAATACTACACTTTAAAAAAAAGCGACGGATAGATGACATGTTGCTTCACGGTTCTGCTTTTTAATACATTTTTTAGAATCAAAATAAAACAAAAATATTAATGTTTTACGACTGAGCTTTTTGTCTTTTTATGGCAAAAAATACCATAAATTTAATAAATAATCTAAACACATTAGTCCAGAAAACTTCGCCAGATTAGCAATGTTTTTTTCTTAACTTTTTTTTATTTTTTAGTTCAAGCAAACGATTCCTTTTTCATAGTTTTCACTTTTCATCAAAATCCTAAATGACAAATACATTTATTTTTATGATACAATTCAGCTGAGAGAAAATTTTTTCGTACACCGGATCAATCTGGCAACTATTTAACAACTACTTTTTCAAGGTACTGAGTGGCAACATTGGCTGCATATAAAAATAAATCGTATTTGTCATTCGATTGTTTTTGTGTCATTTTTAAGTTTTCTCAGAATAATTATATTTTAAAAACTTTATTTCTTGTTTATTCATTGTGATATTTTTCGCCATCCATCGTCGACGAGGTATTTGTTTCATATTTTTTTGAGCATTTATAACTCCTTTTTTTTAGTAATAACAGTTTTCATTAAACTACAATACATTCCATTTCTTAATATTTTTGCTTCCAGTAGCTTCTTATATTTTGGAATTACTTTTATTTTATAATCTTATTTCACTTTATAAATATAGTATATAAATGAGATTTCAATACCAACAATTATTAATTTAGAACTTCTTGCGATAAATTTAAGCTCTAATTAAATATTTGTGGATTTATCGAAGAAAAAAAAGTAAGTGACACGTTTTGACCGATGTAAATGTTACCGGTAATGCTGGAAAATTGTTAATGTGTAGATTATCAAGCTGATCTGCAGATGAAATAATTTACTCCATTTAAGTGCGGAATCAAAAGTTTTCTGTAGATTTACTGGGTATTCTTCACATTTGCGGGTTTTATATCTTTAATGTTTAAAAGTTTATTTTTCTCATTTCCTTTCTGTTTAGAGTTTTGATTGAACGTTGACTCATCCTCCTTAAATAATTTATACTATGCTTCAAAAATTCATTTCTTTAAATAAAATAACATATTTAACCGTTTGATTCTTTGTATTATAGTTTTTAAATAGATTTATGATTGATTCTATCAGCTAATGGGTTGTGTACAGTCGAACCCCAATTTATAGAGCACCTATTTAACGAATTTCGCGATTTTACTATCTTTCTTCTTTCTCCCGATTAAAATGAAGGCAAAATTCACCAGTTTAACGAATGATAAATACCAAATGCATGAATTATTTTAAAAGCTAGAAATTGTTTCTATTTCTTTGTATTAGAAAAAATTGAATTTTTCTTTTAAAAATGACACATACTTTTTTTTGTTTGGAACAGAAAAAGACCTTTCTTGTGAGCAGAAAATTTCAACGGGAAAAGGCGAAGACCATTATCAGACTTAACAGATTCAGAAGAGTTATAATTGTAACTTACGTGTGAGTTTTGAATAGGACAAGGAATTGCTTTCTTCCAACTTCCCAATGCAGAGGATATTTAACGTTTTAACAAAAATGTTGCATTTGATTGTCGGTTGTTGCACAGATAGGAACAGGCATTGTTGATTTGTCGAAGCCAGTAATGATTCTGGTGTAGAAATTTATAATTAAAACTAATATCAAAAATGCGAATTCAGAATTGTTTGCTGATTTAGATTATTCTCAATCGTTTGAGAAAGTATTAATATCAGAAAATTTCCATGAAAAATTGTTTATATATGCGGAGTGTACTTACAAAGAGCAAGCGTTAGTAGGAATTTTTAAGTTTTGCATTTGTAAAATAGAAAATGATGTAAAAACAGCAACATTTAAACTTAAAATGTTTTTCTTTTATTTTCCCCCTGTTAAGTATGGTGTTTTATTATGGTATATTTACAATAAAAAATGTGTCTTTTTTAAAATCATTTTGGGTAAAAAAAAAAAATGACTAGTCAACGGGTTAAGTATTTTTTCAAGATTTTCACCATCGCCATCCACAAGGGCAGCAAATTAACATTTAATTTTTCATAATTCTCATTTCAGCTTTTGAAATTTGACTACACGGTTAATAACTCTAAAGGAAATTAATCGTTATATTTATGTAAATTAATTAATTTATATAAATTTCAACACGTGAATTTGTATGAAAATTAGTTCAATCCACAGTCTCTACTTTTAAGTAAGCCAAGTAAACTATTTAAAAACCACACATATATATTCATACTATGTTCGGGATTAATCTGCAAAACATGAAGCTTTACTCAGTAACCATTTTTTTTTTCTTTTCTAATAATTTTTGATCTTCTGGTAAATTGTTACTACTTTACTCTTATGAACTTAAAATTTATAATATTTTAAATATATTTCTGGTTAGACTTAACTGAAAAGATTTGTACTGCCTAAAATGCTTTCTTCTTATGCATTTGAACACAAATGACAAGTTGTTTAATTAATTAAAATTCTATACCAATATAAGGCTTTATAATACCATTTTATTTAGAATGGTCATTTTAAATTGAAGTATTTTCTGTTGTAGATGTTTGAAAGCCATGGATTTAGGTATTACTTGACATAAACCAAAGGAATTTAAGAAAAGTATTCAGTAACATTATCTCCGTTTCGTAATCACAGTTTAAGTAATTAATTTTTATAATATTGTACTTCGATTTTTTGTGTTTGAAATTAATAATGAGCATCAATTGGTAAAAACATCCTTAAAAAATTCAAAATAGAATATTTTGCATCATTAAATAATCTGATCTGTTTTTTTTTATCAAAGTTGCACTAGGAGCTACTCTATAGTCCACACCAAGATTGAGGTCATGTATCATGTCTCTACACGGTTGTCTTCAGTGCAGGACTAGACATCCCCAGCGGTGTTCCTGACCTTGACCAGTTGGCTACCGAGGCCGACTTGGAAGAGATCATCCCTCGTAAGTAACTTTTGATATATATACTGTAATTCACCCGAAACATAAGATGTTTTTTGTGCATATTTGATGTTATGATGAAGATATTTTATGTAATAGTAAAACATTACATATAAAATATTTAAAACTAAACATAGATTTTAGGGAAATCCGTCTTTTAAATCCTATTTAAATTTAGATAACAAATTTACTGAATGTGTGTCTAATTATTTTAATTTAAATGAAATCCATTAAACATATTTTTTTTGTTTTTAAACACGCATAAGCGGTAGATATGAAATTGATTATGTAATAAATGCAGCGGCTCGTTTCTTGTTCATTCCTTTGGCATTGATTTCTCACTGTAGCTGTCATTAATTTAGGGTTTTAATTTGATCAAAATGGAACGAAATACGAACATTTTAAATGCTGAAAGAAAGTGTGAAACTCGAATGTATGCATGTGTGCGCCACAAGCTGTTCAAGCTAAATTGTTTATTTTATAAGATGTTAAGACGATATGGTACCCTAAAAATCATCAACCTGTCGAAAGTTTTTTTTATTGACTTATTTGATACCTCGAATCTTTATAAATATGCTTGCAAAATTTCAAACCTTAACCTGCCTTTTTTATCAAGTTATGGAGCAATATTTGATGCTGGACAGCAACTACCACGCCCACATTTCAGATTATCTGCTAGAAAAGAGCTGATAAAAAATGAATTAATTATTTTTCTACCACGCGTAAATGAGACTGGCATTATATATGCAGTATTAAATCATTTCAAGAAAGAATTGTGCAATTCATGAAAAATTCTAGTTTGCGAATTGTTTATTGAAGAGTAAATGGATTTGGTCAAGAATTAAAAGTTGTACGTGCTTATTATGATATTATTATGAATGAAATTTAAGCTTCAAATCGGATTCCCCCAAAGCACAAATACTAAATTTCATTTTGATAACTCAGATAATTAAAAATCTAATTCGCGCGAATAGAAAAACTCCCATTTTTATATATTTGTTTTTGGTGATATATATGTATCTTATGTGTGTTAAATTCAATACTTTTATTATTAATTTATTTTAAGATATTTATTTAAGCAAATGCACATATGCAGTTCTTAGATTTTTATATATTTTACCTATAAATTGAAAATTTGATTTTGCTTTCATTCGTGTACAACACTTAACATTCGAAGGCTTTTAAAATCATGGAAATAAAAAATAAAGGCATAAACATCTTTTGTACATGTTGTGAATTAGGTCTGAGCATAGAATTAGTCTTGAAGTGTGTGTATTTTTTTTATAATTATTAAGATAAAGTTTTATTTAAAATATTTGATCTTTCATTCGTTTTCTTCGATATATTCATTATGGCAGTATACTGTTTAATTGTTCTACATTTGTGCAATTTATGTATTACTTATGGTAAGCAATTATAAATAAGCTAATTAACTTTTCGTAAAAGTTTCAGACTATTCGATGCATATTATATCATGCTATTCATGGAATGAAAACTTCAAACTCATATTTCTCCGTGTTGAATTTTTGTACACATATTATCATTCAAAACCCTAAGGCTTTTTTGATAATTGAAGTATAGGTTTGAAATTTTTTATACGTGTTCTGAAATGTATGTTTTTTAAAACCATGCATGGAATTAGCTCTAACATGTTTAGTACTTTTTCTAAAAAATTTCAAAATCAAAATTAATGTTTTTTTGAGATTTTTTGGAAGTTTAACTATAAAAATTTTAATAAAAAATTAAAGAGCAGCAGCAGAAAAAAACCATGGCCAGTTTTATGTAGTATTTTATAAGGTACTTGAAAAAAAATTTGAAAGAAAAGAGACTTATTTAAAAAAGTCTTAGAAATTTAAAAACTGTTTAAAAAAGTTCAAAAAATTTAGATTTTACAAAAAATTTGCAACAAATTAAAAAAATTTTGTTTGGAATTATTATTAAATATTAACATTTATAAAATACAATTAAAACCAAATATCAAATATTAAAAATAAAAAAAAATTGTGAAAATCGTACCATATTGCCTTACATAATTACCACGATAACAGTTTTTTTTTTTTATCGAAAATGTGATCACAATTCCAAGATCTTGTGTCGCTTATTATCTAATAATTATTTTAGCTGTTTGAAAAACAATTCCTCCAGATCTTTAGATATTCCTTTCTGTTTAGGAAGATTTATTATGTTAGGGGCCGGTAACCTTATAGTTGTGTCGTGCCAAACCAATCTACCAATATGATTTAGAGTGCCACACAAAAAGAAATATTTGAAACTATTTGATTTTTCGTGGCAACGCAAAATTAGAAAATAAAGATCAAAAATATATTTAAAGTTTTATTATATATTAATTATGCATCATTTAAAGATATTGCTTAACATAAAATAAAACTGTTCCTTTAACATAAATAAGATAAAATTGTACATATGTTATGCATTCTATGTATATAATTTTTATGTGAATCTTTTCTTTACATAACTCTATCTCATATCAAAATGGCAGAGGATAATTTATGATTTTCAGTTTGACACTTGATTTGAGCCTATTTGTCTAGTCTACGTATCTTATATGTCTTGTGTGTCTTTCTTTTTCGTATTGTGTTGTCGTGTCTGACTTCTCTAGTCTTTAGTGTCTTATCTTAAATGTCTTGTAAAAGTTTTTAAAATTCATTGCCTTGTCTCGTGCACCTTCTCTTGTGTGCCTTGTCCATGTGTCCAATATAAAATTCTACTAATTAAATCTTCATGAACATATTTCGTGGACACCTTATTTTTTCTAAGTGGTATAAGGGACATTTGAAATAAGAAACTGTCAACAGTTTATAAAATGTTCTTAAAACCTTAATGTTGTATTTGTTTAATTTTTTTTGTGTTGATATTGATGGAACTGTATGAATCATTTTCTTTCTCAATGCAAAAAAGTATAAAATCATTTTTTTCTATTAAGTACCGTGGCAGAGTCAATCTGGAGTACGTAAAGTGAGATTCGCGTTTCATTGAAGAAACTGTTTTTATATCTCTATTATATTGTTTTCTTGATTAAAAAAAATAAACACCTAAAATTTGCGTGAGAAATTATTGTGTTGATAAAGACTGATTTTATTTTTAAAAAAAACTCCAACAGGAATGAATGGAATAAACATTCTTGGCTATTTGTTGCATTTGACCAATTTTATATCAACTTTCAAAAATTTGTTTCTATAAATTTTTTCGTATACCCTTGTCTTTTCTGATATGTTGCACCTAAAAAATTTATTATTCAGTGATTTAAATATGTTTTTTTTAATACATACGGATCGTTTAAAAAGTATTTCTACTGGCTGATGGTATTTCAGAATTATCTAACTTTTTTCTCGTTTTAGCAAGTTTAGAGTAATACAATTTCGATTTAAGGTTTAATCTTCAATATAGGGTTAAAGTATTTCATAAAGAATTTTAGGGTGATAAGATAACTAAGATATGGATAATATACTTGGCGGAATATTTATTAAATTCATAATAGTGTAAATTTTATTCAAAACATTTTCCAATGCATTAGTGTTCTAGATTCAAACTTTCGAGGGAAAAAATTTGTTGATTACTAGTGGTTTTAAGTGTATTGTGTGTTACTCTCTGTTTTGATTGTATATGCCTTGCCCCTTCTTGTATGTGTGTATTGTTATATTTCTTGTGAGTCTTGTCTTGCATTTCTTGTAAGTCTTGCCTTGCATGTCTTGTCTCTAATGTCTTGTATTTCTTGTCTTTTATTTTTACAGTCTTGAAAAGTCCTGTATTGTATGTCTTGATTTGTCTTAAATTGTCTGTTGTGTTTTGTTTGGTTTAGTGGTTTTTTTTCTGTATTCTGTGTTGTATGTGTTGTTTTGTGTATTCTGTGTTGTTTTGTCTAGACTAGTCTATGTTGTAAATATGTGGTGTGTTGACTATTTTCTGTTTGTGTTGTCTTGTCTTGACTATTCTGTGTGGTGCTGTCCTTTACATGTTGTGCTGTCCTTTATATGTTGTGCTGTCCTTTACATGTTGTGCTGTCCTTTACATGTTGTGCTGTCCTTTACATGTTGTGCTGTCCTTTACATGTTGTGCTGTCCTTTACATGTTGTGTTGTCCTTTACATGTTGTGTTGTCCTTTACATGTTGTGTTGTCCTTTACATGTTGTGTTGTCCTTTACATGTTGTGCTGTGTGCTGTATTGTCTGTGTTGTATTGTTTGTGTAGTGTGTTGTCTGTGTTGGTGTTGTCCTTTATATGTGTTGTGTGATGTATTGCCTGTGTTGTGTGATGTATTGCCTGTGTTGTATGTATTGCTGTGTTGTGTGTGTTGTATTGCCTGTGTTGTGTGCGTTGTATTGTGTGTTGTGTGCGTTGTATTGTATTGGTGAAAAACTCTGAAAATCGATTGTTAATCTTCTCTTGATGCCAATTTTTTATCATCAAGGAAGTTTTCTAATGCAAGTAAAACTTGGCGATCGCTTGGTCCAGGTCTGGACTACATGGTGAATTGATCAAAACTTTCCAATAAAGCTCCTGGAGTTTCTGGCGATTTCTATGGATGTGTATGACCTGGAGTTGTCTTGATGGAACACAGTCCCTCTCCTTTTTGCCTATTCTGGCAAAAATATTAGCATCAAATGGTTCAATTGTTAGAAATAGGAATCCGAATTTAATCTTTTTCTATATGGAAAGAACTCATAATGATTTATTCCTTTCCAGATCCACCAAATGCATAGTAGAAACTTCCATGTTTGGCCATCGTTTGAGCTGCTTCACAGCGCTTTGACCACAATCGTTTTCGGACAACGTTGTAGTTTGACACATTTCTCAACCCTCTTCACTATCCGTTTAAGAAATATGTCTATTTTATTCCGTTTGGTTTGGGTCTTGCAGCCAGAAATTTAATCTATCATGTTCATTGACAATTGGTGTGGCACCTAAACATCAAGCTACTTTTTGAATCCAGGTTTGAGCAAATGTTTTAAAACTGTTCTATCTTCAGCTCCTGGTAGATGCTACGACTATTAACTTGCCGGTCAGCTTCGATTATTTCTGTGGTGCTATCGACAATTTCGATAACAGGCATACCTGAACGGAATCAATGAAACCAAAATTGCACTTAATTGGCTGCTACAGCATAGGGACCATG
>BMAO01031408.1:0-21807 GCA_019973975.1 Trichonephila clavata | reverse complement strand
ATTATATAAATTATATTGAAAAATCACAGTAAAAATTTTGATGAAAAATATAGTACTTTTTTAAAAATTGTCTTTACATGAAGTACCTATAACATGTTGATCTACTTCAAAATATTATTTTTTTAATTGCATCTTTATAGTATTTGTGTGTGTGTGGAATGAAGCTCCCTGAAAATACCTTATACTTCTAAGGATTACATGAGTTTAAAAAGCTTGACAACCACTGTGGCACATAAATTGGGTCGCTAACTGGTATTATCCTAACTTGACACAATACCACCCGTTTCACGTTATAATTAGCACTTGCAGAGTTTCCCATTATAGACCTTTGCTAAAATCAAAATTCAAATCACAACTCAGCTGCGGCTCTTTAAAAAACAATAAAATATACAAAAAATATTTTAATATAAATAAAAATAATGTTCTAATTAAACATATAGAATTATTGCTCAAAGTGCAGCTTTTATACCCAGAGTATATACAAAAACTTTCATGAAATGCAGTTTCCTAGTTTAATAAAAATATTGGAAAAAAATGCAAATGATAAATTTAAACATTAGATAATAATATTATGAAAATTGTGTAGATTTCCCTTGAATATATACCTGATTTGAAAATACCAATAGTATCATATTTTTAATTGCGTGACTTTTTACAAACATTTTTTTTTCATATTTGTTACTTCACTAAAGATTTAGAAAATTTGCAGTTCTTTTATCTTAACACAATACAAAGTGCGCGCAGTTTTAAACACACACACGCATTCTAATGATGAAATGAATAACAAAATGAACGACATCGAACACTTTGTGACAGTTTGATGCTAAAAAAGCCAATGCAAAGAAAAAATATTAGATTATTTTCCAAAAACTCAATAAATGTTTTGTTTTTAGAAAAACTTTAAAATTTTGTATTAATTTTAATTTAATTCTTGTGAATGTTTTTGTTTTCACTGATTTTTATGAAATACATGCATATACATTCGATGTAGATAAAATAAGCTCTGATAACTTAATTTTGTTGATTTGTTTTATTTTTGTACTATCTCTTAACATGAAATTCTTTTAACAAAATTCTTCAAAAAAATATTTCATTTCGTGTTAAGTGATTTTCACTATATATTAATAAATCATTTGTTTTTTGCTGGACTCTTCAAAACATATATTCCCAGCTTTTTTTTGTCTCATAGACCCCTTGTCATGTTTTTCAGGGGCAATGTTTGGGATAGAGCCCTGCTTAATTAATATTGAGTTTTGGCAAATTTATCAACTTAACTGTCTTTTTGACAGCTGTACTACTACCCTACGTTCAAAGAATTAAATTTCTAACTGTAATGAAGTATAGTGTTTAAAAATTTAAAAAATCACTGTGAATTAATTAAATTAAAAGTTAATTAATAAATAAAACTGTTAAATAAAATAACTAAACAAATGATTTTAATGGAGGATCTGGTTTACAATATCAAATTTTAACATTTGTATCAATTTGTCAGATTTACCTAAATCTCCTCTGTTAGCAGTTCCAATTTTTTTTTTTTAGTTTTTGGAGATAGGCAACACTGCGCTGAAACTCTTCCCATTCGGAAAAGCAATTTGAAATTCCTCATGATATTCTATAGTTCGGACTAATAACAGGTTTCACTTTTTAAAGCCAAAATTCCTGACATCTGTTCTAGACTTTAAGACCTTCGTTAGAGGTCATTATGATCAGTCCCTATTGTAAATGTGAAATTTTTCTTCAATGTGACCATATGAATCCCATTGCCGATTGTAATATTACCATAGTTAAAGCATTCTCAACCCTGGTTTCAAAATCTGAATAAAGCATTTAACTGTTGAACGTAGGTTAATATGTCCTGACAGATTGTCTGTGTCCAATTGATAAAATTCGGGATCTCTAGTATTATCTTTCTTTAGCTGATCTGGCGAGAAATGCTGAAATAGTTCTTGTTTTAATAAAATCCATGCTGTCCCCTTGTAAGTACAAACGAACCTCATTAAATTTAGTAAATAAATCTGTTAAACGGGTAAAATTTAGTTTCCACTTGATTAATTTTTTTTAAAAATCAAAGTCGAGTTTTTGTTTTATGAGACCCACTATCATAGGTATTTTTATTTATTGTAAAACAGCTTATTCTGACGGTTTATGTTGCTATTTGATCTGGTGAACGTGTTAAGATTTGTCAATAATAATATTCATGGAATTGGAAAATGCCCCGTAGTCATCACATTCTCTATGAAACGAAGCATTCGTTAATTTAAAGGTGTAATTTTTATGAAAAATTTGAAAAAAGAATATTCGAATACTTAAATTTTTTTTCTACGAGAATATTTATACCAAGAAATGCAAGAACAAATTATGTATCATTAATACTAATTTAAAAGCAAAAAAAGTAAGGTCTCTCTCTACATATATTGTGTATACAATTTGAAGGAAGAATCTACATTTTGCCTACATTATTTTCTGAAGCATGAAATTCTAATGAATTTAAAAGGCTTAATTTAAGTGTTGGTTTAATTAAGTAATTTTATTTTATCGAAAAACATTCTATTTGATTTAAAATTGTTATATTAAAAACAATACAAATTTCTAACCATTTGTTAAGTGGAATAATTATATAAAATAAAATTATTGGTAAGTTTAATGAAATTCATATGAAATTTAAAGATTTTTAATACAATTTGGTATGTTCAAATTAATCAATTTATTTTTCATTCAAAGAAATCTATTTTTAATAAAGTTTAGTTTTTTTTAATGCTTATAAAATCAGTCGTTTCCATTTTCTACTTTCTTTTATACATTAAAAGACTGCAGTTCGTGATAGATTTCCGCAGTACAGACCTATTTATAAGAATCTACATTCTAAGGGAAAATTCTACATAGTATTTAGTTTTCACGTCTATTTTTACTTCGTATAAGGTATTTCTATAGCTTTTATCTTTTTTATTGTGTCGCAGTTTAAAAGATTAGTCATGGATTTGAATCCTGATTTTATCAAGAATTCCCTTTGTGAAATTCTGCAAGTGCGACTTAATATAAGAAATGGGATTTCAAATTTCTCGAATGATGTTGTGTGGTAGTTAATAAAATACAAATTAAACATCCTAGCTGAGGTGTGATTGCATATAAATTTGAAGTCTGCAGCCAAAAGAACCCATGTTCTTAAATTTCAATGTTAAATTAATTTATAAAATTAGTTGTCCATTTTTATTGTTTTTTAATTAATAACACTATTTGATTACTATTATTTAAAATTTAATTTTTAGGTTTAAGAAATGTTGTGAATAATTTTTAGCGATGCAATGAATATGGGACAATTTTCTTCCAAAAGTCATTCAATAGCTAATCCATCTAACATGTATATTTTTCATCTTTCTAGCGCAACGCTTCAATTAAATTCAATTACTAAAAAGCTTTAACTTTATTTAAGCACATTTGCTACTTCAAATGTTTTAATATCGGAGCATATTTTAATATTAAACTTTGTCAAACTATATAAAAATAATGCAAACATTTTATATTCCTAATTTTTCAATACTTTGATTGATTTTATAGCATTATAAAATTTTTGAAAAATATGTAAGTGATTAGGTAATTAGCTTTTATGTGTGTTTTTTAATTGGCTAAATTGTGCAAATTATATACACTGATCATTACTTGAACTTTATTTTAGATTAGCGTTTTCAAAAATTGCCTTTTTTTTACCTTTCAAAATTATTTTATTTTCTCATAAGGATAAGAGTATTAGAAATTTAAATGAATAAATTTGAATTTTTTTTTTTTTTTGCTGTTTGTGAAATTTAAAATGTTGTGGCTTTTTCTAAGTAACACATAGTTTATAAAAAACGGAATACAAACTTCGTAAATTTTTTTAATTGGTATGAAAATTAAAGCATTTCGTTTCAATTGTAATAAATATAGAAAAAATATAGATTTCATTTGTTGTTAACAGAGGACTTATTTTTAACAAGTGAAACAAATTCAGTTGATCAGTTCAAATACTAGCCGTTATACCCCCACGCGGCTAGTATTTTTATATAATTAATCCCTGAACAAAACTCATAATATTTCATATTTCGTACTTGTTGAAGATATTTAATTAAAACTTTAGATCGCTTACAATAAAATGACTGGTAAAAAAAAAAAGAATTCTAAGCTGATGATTCTCAGACAAGAAGTGAACTATAGTAGCGAAGCAACAAAAATAAAAGAAAAATAAATTCTCAGTATAACTTGAAGGATAGTTTTCAAGTATTTGAACCACTCCCCAATTCTTAACAAAAGGGGAGACACTCCCCTTTTTTTCAATCTTTTGGACCTTGCCGCAAAAACAGTACTAGATTTGTTGACCTCAAAACGGTATCTTTCTAAACATGAAAGATCAGAAGAATTATTATGTTCAGTTTTGTACAAAAAAAAAAAAATAAAAGGGATGTTCATATTTGCAAATATTTCTAATCGCAATATTTTTGTTCGTTCTCAATTATGAACGGAAAATTAAAAGCTCACACACACACACACATTTTCATTGAAAAGAATTTTTGCATCTTATATGTTGTTTAGGGAGAAAAATCATTTAATTATTTTACACACATGTATATAGAAGTGTTTTGCTAAATGAAGCAAGAGCTTTAATAAATTTCCCTTAACTGGATACAATAAAAAAAAAAGATCATGTAGGATTTTAAGGAATAAAGAAATTTGAAAAAGGCACTTGCAAACCTCTAAAATCCTTTGTTCTAAATTGCCTTAGTTTGTTCTATAAATAAATGTTAAAATTTTGATACGTTAATTCAAGATAAATATATTTATATCGATGATTGATCAATTTCTTGTTAAGTCAAGTAATACAAATAAAATATCAATTTTATCCCTCTTTCAGGAATCCTGTCTAAGAGTCATGATGTTTCAGTAGTTAAGAAATCTAAATTAATTATACGTGAATAATTCTGGATTTATTTTCAACACATTTATCTGGAGCAGAAATGAATTTTCTTGAACTATATTCACTAACTTACGCACTATCAACAATTTTTTGTAAATCTTTATTTTTTCGAAAAACTATTAATAAAAAAAAAAAGAGAAAAGCATTGAGAAATGTGAAACAAAATACCATACTACAAGTATATATTCACTTCCAAATTATATCTCTTAACTATTATATCGAAAAAAACTTTGTATGAATTAATCTTTGTGTATAATAAATTAGCTCTGAATAAATATAATGGAGGTAAATTCAAAGTATTGATTTTGTAAAAAACAAAATTTTTAACTAAAGTTGTTTATTTCTAAAAATATGAGAGATTATCTCCTTTAATAATTAAGATAATGATAAAGATAAAACAAATAATACATTTAGAATAGTAAGACATATAAAATTTCTAGATTAGATCCAGTCTTGCTATATGTTGACTAGAAATTCTTACTGATTATACTAAAATATGAGCTGGCAACCCCCTTTCCTAACTGCCACACCACATCATCGGGAAGACATTGAGCCTCTACGGATTCAATGTACATCGGCCTGCTCTGCATGGTGGGTCCCTTGTGGCACCAGGACTCGAACCCGAGACATTCCAGCCTCGAGTTCGTGACCATAACTACAAGGTTACCGCAATCACTATAAGGAATTAACCAAAAGTATTTAAATTTTTAAAAATCAAAATTTAAAACATACGTAAAAAACTCAGACGATGTAGAATTTCCAAACATTTAATTAAACATAGTATTTTGTATGTAGAAACATAAAATAAACAGTAAAATAAATAAATAAAACTGAAGCATTTAAAAAACTTTATACAAAGTTTGTTAACATATTTTTGTAATAATTATGTTTCGCAGAAAAAAAGTGTTTGATGACTTAATAAACGAGTTTTAAATATTTTTTTATCAAGAAACTCGAATGAATAATTTCATCAAGAAACTCTGCAAAATAAAACATAGGATTTAGCAACAAAAAAAAAAAGTTCAAATTTAAAGATGAACATAAAGAATTTTTTTATCTTTGAATACGCAAAGAAATTTAGGAGTCTTCAAATAATATAAATTTGATTATTATAAGTTTAGAAAGAAAATGTCCTCTTATAAATTTAAAGTATCACTTCTAAATTTCTTTAAATAATTAAGCATTATATCCTCGTAGAATTTAGATATTTAATGCAAAGAGCCAATTCTTGAATTACATTTACACGATTAATTGCTTTCAAGTGCTAAAAAATAGTTCAGCTGATCGAATCAATTAGACGGCAATGAATGCAATGATTATTAATTAAACGAATACGAAAAAATCAAAAGTTAATTTATTTTTTTCGTTGCATATAAAAAATATTCAACAAAAAAGTTTCTGTTTTTTGTGACCTGTGCATTTTTTTTCCCGCAAAAGGTTTGTTTCTATATAGTTGACTAAATAATATTAAACATTGGAATTTGTGTGTAATAATCTACAAGATAATGTTTTATATTAATGATTTCTGTACAACATACTCTATATTAATTTATAATATAGAAGTGTATCTGTTCTTCAATGTTTGAGTTTATTGTAGTATAATATTTAAATTATACAAGAGTAATTTTTTTCGAAGTGTCCCCCCCCCTCCTGAATTATTAGTTTCTATACATATAATCTACTTTTTCAAAATAATAATATTACAATAGAAGAATTAAGTGTCTGGTTCAGAATCACACACATATATGTTTTAATTTGGATAGGTAATGGATCTCGTAATTATAAAAATATGAATTGCGTTTCAGTGACAAGGATGAAACCATAGTTCGTTCTCTTTCTTAACTTCGTGATTAGCGTTAGGAATTTAAAGATCATTTAACTCGATAATATGGCTTGATTGGAAGCCCACTAGTCGTATTCACGACCAGTAAATTCTTCCATAACCAAAATAGCAATTCTGTTGCAAACAAATGAATTTTAAAATCACATTGGATGGACAATTTTTATTCCCTAAGACGATAATCTATATGCGTTATATTCCTATATAGTTTAGTAATCAATAAAGTCTTTCTTCAAAGAGAGAATAGGAGAGAAGACAATCGTCCACATTCCCCATGATTGAGTGTTTTATAACTGTTGAAATCCCATTGGCTAATTCCTAAAAGGAATGGTGTAATTGCTTGATAACCAATAAGGACCTAAAGAACAGATTCTTAACGACGGAATAACTTTCTCTTTTCATTTTCTTTGAGATTCTCAACCTTATATTTCATTTGCAAAAAAATCTTGTTTTCTCGCCTTGTAGCAGATAAAACAAGTATTTGAAGTTGACGAGCATATTTATACATTACAAGGTAAGTAAAACTGCCTAATGAAAAGTGTTTAAATATATTTGATATATATTTAGAATACAATTGCATTTTTTATTGTTTTTAAAGTTAATTATCTAATCTGATTTTGATAGAAATTTTTAAAAATTGTTTTAAGTAAAAAAAAAAAAAAATTACTGTATCTTTCCTTAAATGCTATTCAGTGAGAAATATTTTGATGAGTTTATACATGTACCTTTCCATGAGAAATATTTTAATGAACTTGGATAGAGGAGATTTGATAATTTTTTTTCCTTCAGCAAATTATCCGTGAGGCATAATTATCTGAATAGTGAGCTCTAAAACACAAAAATTTCTAATTTCTTTGCGATTCTAAGTTATTAATATCTTAATAACTCCCCCCAGGGGGAAAAAGAAACGCACTCCCACCAGCTCGAGGAAAACCGGCTGCGTCACCACGTGGAGATTAGAAGCTGCTCCTGTCCCCTCCTCCCTCTTTTTGCCTCTGCCGGATGCGGTTATGCTCTGAATCCTCTCGCTCTCCTTCATGAATACTCACACAGAGAAAAAGCACCTTGATTGGTGCTGGTGCTCTAATCAAGAATATGTTACCTGCAATATCTTAATAAGAGAGACGAAAAGAGAATGCAAAGTAAAAATTGTAAATTCTATATTCCCATGATAGAGACGTATTGAATAAATGAAACACGCCATTGTCAATATCATGTTGCAAATAAATCTTTATTTAAGATTAACTTATAACAAAAGAGGAGAAGTATTTGTACTTATAATTTTGATCATTGTTTTCATGACAGTAAAAATATTTTTTTTTGTACAATTTTGTTGTTGTTAATACAAAGTTGGAATTTATTGTTGCTCAGAGTTCCTTGCTTGAATTTGATAAGCTCTTTGTAAACTTTTGAAATAACTAATAGAAATAGTTAAGTGTCTTCTCAATAATTAATTTTATTTCTGATTTCTTAATATTGTTTATTACTTTTATGTTTTAGAGGGGAAAAACTTCCAATGATAAATAATTTAATTCGTTTATGAATGTTCTAATATGGACAAGTTCTACCGTAAAGCTTACTATGGGGGCGCTGCGGTCGTTAAATACCCTCAACTTCTTCCGGTTTCAACAAAATAACATTGTTTTGTATACAAACTTAAGCAGAAGTAATTTTAATTTTCCTTGCATTTCTTAAGCAGAATTTTTAGCCTTTTAAAATTACCGACATGAAAGAGAGTAAACTATGCACTCTTTGTTCCACATGTGGATCTTTTTCTGACAACCTCTACGAATTTTTAAATCACCGTTTAATTTACCGCTGTCCTACGAGTCTATCCACATGGCTACAATAGGAGACTACTTTGCAACCGAAAAATTGGTAAGCGAGAGTTAAATCTGTGTTATTTAATAAGCATTTCATTACAAGTTTGTGTTTAAATGATATTATTCAAATTTTGTTGTGCTTTTTCGAAATAATCCCGTGTATTTGTTACAAACATTGCTCGATTTTTATTTATGGTAACCTTGGCAGCAATTTTGGCGACAGTTTTCACAACACACAATCAGAAATAATTTTCGACTGCTTTTATTTATATTAATTATACAATCACTTCTATTTGTATTTCTTGAAAAAATGTTAATTAAAAAAATAGCTTGTTTCTGTTGCACGAATATTTGTTGTATGAATTCAATTGTTTTTTGCGTTGCATAGTGGGTGTAATTACGTAACATAGAAATAAAAGTTATCTAGATACACTAGTTTTGTTAGACTAATTTTAAAATTTCTAGGTTACATTGAATCAGTTGTGCTAAAAAATAAGTCTAATATTTTGTTTTATGATTTATAATATATCGTTTTATGATTGAGATGATTTTTTAATTGAAATGATAATTTTAACTAAGCCTTTGTGTGAGCTATTTATTTTGCTCTTGTACATAGTCAACTATTATTAATATAGATCTCATGAATTAAGCATTGGCAATTATTATAGGAATTAAACTGCTTTGTAGAGAGCTCGGAGCATCCTGATTATGTCTCGTGAATATTCGCCTGTATGGAGGATCAAGGTTCTTCAAGCTTCATGAACTAATATGTTACACATGAAATGTAGGCAAGTGCAAAATGCTCACTTATTTGGTATGTTCAAATTTTATTAATAACTAAAGTAATCCAAGTAATTGTGCTAATTTACATATTTATTTAATTCATACATATTTGTTAAACTGAAGATTAGCAATTGATTTCTTTTCAATTTATTCTAAATTTAAATTGCATTATGAATTTTTTGACTGATAAATATTTATTTATGAAAATTTTACTTTTGAATCATTTTTCTTGCAGAAATTGAAGGAATTAGGACAATCTAATGAAGTTTGAAGCTGGATACCAAATTTGTTTTGGAAAAAAAAAATTACAATCGGGTTCTATTTGTTATTTGCAAATGTGTGTATTTTTTATGTCAATCATCCAATTTATTTCTGTGTAGTGTTTTTTTTTACTTGTGTTAAAGACTTTTCACACAAATTAAAGACTTCACATAAATATGTTGTATTAAAGTCCTTTTACAGCTTTGCTGAAATGTGAAAATATTCTGTGTAAATTTTGAACCAAAATTCAAGATCATCTAATTCATATCTTCATTTTAACTCAGAATCTGTTAATAGTTCAATCAGTTCTTTTATTAGTTATTTATCCTGATTTTTATTAAAGGGGAATTTTAACAGGATATCTCCTTTAATACTATGAAAAATTGATATCCTTTATTTTAAATTCTGAAAATATTAAAAAAATGTTCTAAACATGAATTTTACTTAGTATTATATTAAATATAAGATAATATGCAAGAGATTTAGCTTCTTATATTGTTACAATTATTTTGATCTTAGTTAACTCAAAGAATGGAATATTTAAAAATTTGAATTAATATGAATGTATATATTTGAATTGTGTGTATGTCATTAGTTAATTAATTTTATAATTGCCTCTATTTGATTTAAAAATTCTTCAAATAATTCTTTAGTATTATTGGTATATGAAAATAAGCACTGTGTAATTCAAATAATTACAAATGAACAATATGTAATTCAAACAATTATAGATAGAAAAATATGTAGCTTAAATTGTAAATAAACACTGTGTAGTTCAAAATAATGGCAAATAAGCAATTTTTTAAAATTTCCAATGACCAAGGTCACAGAAGGCTACTCACTACAAAAAGGGAAGGTCTGCGGTGTTAAGTGGATATTCAAACTCAGCAAATAAACAGTTTGTATTTCAAATACTTACAAATAAAAAAATATACTATTCCAATACATGCAATTAATATCATTGTACTGTTCAAAATGGTTGCAAGTTAACATTAGATAATCTCAATTTATTGTAATTAATAGTGTATTTTTCTTTGTATTATTTTTTTTATAAAGATGGCCAAATAAATTTTTTTTAATTTTATTTTATATCTAGAAATCTATTTATCTGTTTTACATATAAACTTTCATTAACCAGTTTGTAAAATTCATTCTCAATCTTTTTGAAAGAATCCGTCATTGACAGAATTCAAAGGACTAAGGCAAGCATTACAAAACTAATGAATTTAATTACATGCATACTATTGATACTCTTTAACAGCACCAGATAGCTGGTTTATTGACACTATCCAGTATGTGCTTCTCATAATAACCACCCAAACTTGCTACTTCGCAGCGATTTCTACTTTTAACAGCCCCTTGTAGGGGAATTTTGTCTGTACAAAATTATATACATATTGGGATTACAATATACCTGAATGAATTTTTTAAAGCATAAGTTAAGAATAATTTTTTTAAATTTATGGCAAAACATATTTATTGAAAAATTAAGAATTGGTGTTTAGAAATTCCAATAAGTTTCATCATATTCTATTACTTAGCAATGAAAAATCTGTCAGTAAATGTCGCAAATGCTGCAACATGAGAACAAACTTCTCTTAATCTGAAAGAATGCTAATTTTAAATATAACAGGTGAATCCAAACAAGTAGAATTGGACAGTTTCAAAGAACACAAAAGTTTAAATGCCCTATTATAATAATGGTATGGAACATATTGGAGAATTATTTTTAAAATATACAGTTACCCTCAAAGTAATTAAAAACAATGAATCTCATAAAATATTGAAATTCGTATGTAAATTGAGGAATAAAGATGTTATCCTTTTTATTAATTTGAAAAAACAATATACACCTAGCCATGCATGTACAATGATCAGTGCTGGAAGCTGAAATCCAGCATTAAAGGTACTTATATTCAAAGGTTGACTAAAACCTGTACTTCACTAAAATAAAAATGATTAAAACATTATTTCTATTGACTGAAAGGGGGTTTACTTTAATTTAGATTTTAATATAAAATCTTTTAACGAGTCAATAAGTTGTTTTTTCTCCTCAATTGTCATTCTCAGATGATCAATAACTTAGAAAATTGGAAAAAATTCTTGAATTATTTCCCAGTAAACGTGGCTTGCAAAATCAAGACATATTCGTCAATAATTGAAACGTCCTGTATAATGTAGAAATTCAGGGCTGAAAGTTAAAATTTGCTGTTGTTGTAAATATCAAATTTCTCATATTCTTGAATAAAGTTATTTTGAATACTGATTAATGTAAATAATTTTATTTGAAAATGTCTATAACATACATTTGCTTAGATTTCCAAATGCATTTTAATATTTTATTCTTAAATGTTGCTGTAGCTAGAATTCTTGAAAATTGGGAATTGAACTTATTAAAAGTTTCTCAATGCGTGTATTGTTATAGGAGATAAATTCATTATTTGTCATGTGTTACTCAGTTAATTCTTGCTTACTGCAAGTTACTTATTGATAATGTACTATTTTCTCTACTGATGTTTAAATTTTATAAAAGAAACCTTTTTAAAAAAGACTTCATGTTATTTCTTTTTTAAATGCATCTCTTAAGTGCATTGGAATTTGTTAGCAGCATTTTAAAAATGGAAAGTAATAAATATTTATAAAAATATTGTTGCATAAAATATTTAAATCTAAATTGAAAATTCTATCTCACATGTAAACCAAATAAAATAATGAATATCATATTAATCTAGATATCCGTCAAATAGTAATACTCTGAAATGTTTTTTCACAAACAGCAAACTTTATGTAAATATTAGAAAATAACAGCTAGTGTACATAGATTATTGGTTAATATGAAAGTATTTTTTGCTTTACAAGTGTATATATTATGATTGATAACAATGCTACCATAAGTTCTTAATTTAGTATTCTTGTAAGCAACTTTGAATTTAAATTAAATTTTTCATTTCAATAAACATACATTATTCAAGTTTTCCTTGTTTTGTGACATGATTCCAACATATTAAAAGTAAAGGCAATATTCATTCTATAATGTAGTAATGATTCAAAACCATTGAAAAATATGCAAATTAAGGAAATTTGTTTTAAAAAATTTGATTTATAATTTATAGTAATTATTACACAATATTAAGTGAAAATATCACTTAAGAGAAAAGGCGTAACAGTCTTTAGAAATTCAATTTAATTATCCTTTGTCTTTAATATATTTTTTACTTATTGAATTGCATATAAATTTTAAAAATAGTATGATATATATGAATACTATAGACTGTTTTAAAATACAATTTAAATTTGTAGAAAAATCCTTAAAAAATTACATAATATTAGAGTTAGTTAACATGAAATTTTTTGATTAATGATAAAAGATTTATTCTTTAATGAAAATGAATTTATTTTTACAGCACAATAAATTGCATATAACATAAAAAATTTATTAAAATACATAATCCATACAATATATGAAGTTGAAACATTGTTCAAAAATAGTAGCATTTTCAAACACATGCTAAGTAATAAATATTTTTAAAAATATAACATATGTAAGCCAAACAAATATTTCCATACAGTGTAAAATAAAATAATAAACAATGCTAAAAACCTGGATATCCTAATAATATTAAAATATATTTTCAAGAACAAGTTATTTTATATGAAAATAGATAAAATAACATGATTTGTTATTTTCTAATAATTTCCAACTATACAAAACACAGAAATTAATCTAAAATTTCTGGCAAAACATATGTTTGTAAAAAGCGAACAAGAAGTGATTTTTCAAATTCCAGTAAGATGAAATCCAGCATTTATGAAATTTATTCATAGTCTGGCTTGCTTGTACTTTACAAGTCAGAATACAAATGTTTAGAGCATTGTTTCTATAAATTGAGATGGGGCTTACTTTCCCACTCAATACATAATTAAATGCATCTAAACCCTTATAATTCTTCATTTTTTCTCTTGTATAAGTACATTCCTTTTCTACAAGGTACATGTATATGTCTCCGAAAGTTATTGGAGGCCATAACATCTTATTATGTACAAATACATGTTCAGTTGTTCTCTGATCAAATGGATCAGGAAGTTTGTTCCCATGGCAAGATAATTTTTCATCGTATCGAGCCTTTGATGTGGCATCCAACTCCATATAATATTCACTTGACATGATCTACAAATCACATAAATTGAGAAATTAATACTCATAATATTGTTCTTTTTCTGCATGATACAATTTAAAAAATACAATACAGTACATATGGATTCAACATACTGATCAAATAACTATAACAAATTATATAGCATAATTAATATTTATTAGAATAGAAAAATAAGAAAAAGGCAAAATAGAAATAAGAAAATTTCAAACATTAGACAAGAAAGAATTAAGATTTAATGTGGACGAACACTTGGGCAGTTAAATACACTAATAGGTTCATCAGTAGAGTAAGAATAAAAAAAATATATAACTACTTAAAAGCAACCCATAGATCAATGCTTTCCACAGCAACAAAGCTAGTAGAATGGAATAAGTAGCACATATCAGAAATTAAATACACTAATTAATCTTAAATTAGTCAAAAAGTAAATAAAAAGTATGTTACACAGAATTATAATCACTTTTCTTTAAATAAATAGGGAAGAAACTTAATCCAATAACTATCAAAAATGTGATATGTAGAAAAAAAATGGCGGCAAATACATGCAGCATCTTAATGAATATAACAATTACCACAAAAACAAATAATTAAAAAAATTTACTAAGTATATGTAAATACTTTTCGTTTACGTAACAAAGAAAGAAACGATTCAGAAACACAAATGCAATTATTATAATAAATCTTATGATATGATAACGCTACTCATAAGCGATAACACAAATCCCCCCAATAAGGCCACGCTAACACTAATTAATTAGTATACATTGCACTAGAGTTACATATTCCAAAACTCGCCAAAAACGCGCTAAGCAATCAATTATAGCGACCTTGCTCTAAGTGAGATAAAAAATTAAAAAAGGTATTTTAGAAAAGATACTGAAAGAAATAATATGAAATTCCGAGTGGGAAATCTGCAGATCATCTACTATCCATATAGTTCAAAAAAATTTTCAAAAACTTGCATTAGAACTTTGAAAAACTCAGTTGAATTTCGATGTTTTCCCATAGATCAACATTAAACCGGAAGTTCCGGAGGGTATTACTCAATGTTGTTGTTTACAAAGTAGAACTTGTCCATAATATATGTATTAACCACACAAATATTTTGAAACGTTGTTATTGTATTATTTTATAGATATATTTTTTTCAGGTGAACCCAACATCAAACACTTTTTTTGAGAATGTAAAAATTCATATACTAGATGTTTTCGTATTAATTGTATGTTGTATCGTCAAACTGCAAATTAGTTTAGTCTTGGAGCAATTGAATATGTTCCGAAGAAGAAGAGGACAACCACAGATGAGTTGGGCTACGATTGTAGGTTTTTACTCCAGGCTAAGAGAAGTGGCAGAAATCATTGGATCTCATCACGATAAGCTTCTTGGAGGACCAGGTGAGATAACAATTTCTTCTGTAATAATTTATATGTTCGTTGCATTTAGGAACGTATTTCGGTAAAAGTATGAGTTGTGTTTCAGGAAAAACAATTCTTTTAGATGAGACATTCTTAACAAAAAGAAAGTACAATAAAGGTAGAAAAACGAAAACTATGACCCAAGTTGTACTCGGAATATATTGTCGGTAAGATATTAATACGATTTTTGATTTATTTTTAGATTTGAAAAATTAATGCTACAAATAATATTTCTTATATTGCAGGGACGATAAAGAAGGGATTTTTTTTTGGTTGATGGGGAAAAAAAGAAAGATCTTTGGCCTCGTATTGCTAGGCACTGCAATCCAGAGACTTCAGTAATATGTACGGACAGCGCAACTCAATACCACAATATAAATAAATTATTCAACGATGCAATACACAAGACAACCAACCACAAAAAAGGGGAGTTTATTAATAAAACTGATAAATTAAATACAATAAATCCTTTGGAAAATGAAAACCGGCATTTTAAAAAAATCAATAGTTAGTAGAAAATCCGAAAAGTCTATAATACAATATATGGCACTGCATTTTTACCGTAGAACGCGACTAAATACACTGAAGTCTCTGGACGCAAAAGTGCAAATGTTTTTAGAAGATATATCTTGGGTTTTTCCAGGATATGGAAAAGAAGGCCTACAGTTGAAAAAAATTGACGCACCCCCAATCGAATCCGAGGGCATTTCTGACATGATGCCAAAGACTTTTAATAAAAAATTACTAAATGGTATTACATTTTGCATTTAAAAAAATTGCTGCCACGAGATAGTTGTACTCTTTTAAACAAGAATATTTTTCATTTCTTTTAGCCTTAAGTGATGATGATGAAGTACCTTTTGTTGATGATGAGGACGGAGATCCCAATTGGGAAGAGTTTTAAAGAAAAAAGATTTCTAATAAGGGGGAAAGGTAAACATTTATTTACATACTGATGGCGTATTATAAAAAAAGGTCCATTGTTTATAAACTAGCTTTAAATTTGAGGAAATTACCTCTGAAAATGTTTTATGATCAAGTATTTCAGTTGGAATCAATAGCATTTATCAGAGAAAGAATTGTTGTCCCACACTCAGGAGAAGAATTTACAAATAATCAATGGTCTGTCACTGAACGGGAAACACATCAGAAAACAACCGCAAAATTCCTTTTTAATACTTGTGAAAGCAACACAGTATTTGTTCATTTTTAAAGCCCCCCTTCAACAGGTAAGATGGTAAAATTCATCTGCCGGCGAATTTATGGAATTATAAACTTTTAATACACATAATTTCGTATATTTTCAAACCAGGTCCTTTATTCAAAGAAATCTACTCCCTTTTATAAAGTTTAAACCTAACGCTTTAAAATCAGTCCTTTTCCTTTTCTACTTTCTTTTATACATTAAAATATTGCATTTCCCAACAGGTTTTTGTAATACACTCCCATCATACGAATCTGCATTCTGGTGAATAATTTATATGTTATTTAGCATTCACGTTAATTTTTATTTTGTATTATAAGATATTTCTGCAGCTTCCATCTTTCTTACAGGGTCACCGCCTAGTTCGAATCCTGACATTCATCAAATTTTTAATATGTAGAATACCGTAAGTGCTACTTATGAAACGAAACAATGTCTCGGAATTTTCAAATGATATTATGTGGAAATTGAAAGACGTTCCAGCTCTGAGAGGTTTCTTCATTTCACTGCATATAAATTATGAAGTCCATTACAAAAAAGAATTCATATTATTCAATTCCAATGTGAAATAATTTGAAAAACTTCCTGTAATGTTTAATTGCTGTATTATTATTCAATAAACTTTTTTAGTTCTATTAGATTATATCATTATTAAATTTTAAAAAATGTTGAATATAGTTTTTTTATGAAACATTGAAAATAAAGCAATTTTTTCCAACAATCATTTAATCAAGCAAATATTTATCTTTTTCATCTCTTACGCATGACGTTTATTAAATTTACTTTATTTGAACAAATTAGTTAAAACAGCATTTTTTTTTCTTATAAACTAGATAAAAATAATGCAAGCATATTTTTTTTCCCTCAAAAATTTTAATTGGATGTAACAGCAGCAAAGTAATTTTCTTGTGTTGATTAGTTGGCTAAATTTTGGAAAATAAATTTGATTAGTTGTGTTAGTCATTACTCGAATTTTAATTCAGATTTTCAAAATTCCTTATGAAAACTCGTTATTTTAAAAACGACCAAAATATCGTATTTATATTTTTATTTAGTCGCATTTTTTGCATTATTATCTTTCGATTGATATATCACTTTTATACGCCTGAAAATTAAAGTGGGAAAAAACTTCAATTAAAAAATATAAACAAACAAATCAGGTAATTCGATCATGCCCTTTTATATAAATATATAAAGGCTAAAGAATGTTTTTGATTAAAAAAACTATTTGAAAAAGAAAAATAATAGCTACAAAAAAGGAAAGTGTTACATATAAAGCAGAATATTTTTCTGAGGCATTACAATAACGTAATTTTTATTTATTTATTTTTTGTGAAATGTGTGCATGCAAAATTTTTTAATTAAAGCATTTTTTATAAATAATTTCGGTTTTTATTCATCATATCATTTCATGAAAATCTAATATTTCAATATTAAGTGAAGCAAAAGACTAAATTTTTTGTCATGACAGAAAAATTTTTTAACACTCCTTGAGTTTTCTTGTGCAATTAATATTCTCAAAAGAGTGATTATATACATGTGGGATTTCCACATAGACGGCACTATAGAGGGCGCTGGCGACGCGAGCCACCAGCGAGCGAACTGACTAGAGGGAGATTAGCGAGCAAGAGGTCTCGACGAGGAGGTCAGAGCCAACGCTGCTAAGAAAAAAGGAAAGCAACCGGGATCTAACTGGCCGTGTAGGGACCAAGTGGCCCGATGCTGAAAGGACAGTCACGTGAAGGTGACACATCCATCGCCTGAATTCAATAAGTTAACAGGAACTGTATAAGTGTGAAAAGACTGAGAAACTATTGTTGAATACGAGAAGAAGAAATTGTCTAAACGCTGTCAATAATATATCTGTATAGTAGAGTGTAGTACTGTAATTGTCCACATTAAACGTTAGTTTGTCCACATTAAACGTTAGTATTAGTTAAAAACAGTGTAATCAATGTGAATACCCCTAGAACTCCGTGTCATAACACCACATAAAATGGGTGCTTGGCCGGATGTGGACTGTGTGGACTATTGATACCGGCATGTGGACTATTGATATCGGGATGTGAACTTTGTGACTATCAGGACTATTGATATCGCGATGTGGACTGTGAGGACATTAAATTAATAGTGCGCTGTGAAAAAAAAAACTGTTCAGGACTTTCGCAAACCGAACGGAACATTCGAACTCTGACTGTGCTTTTGAACGGATAAACTCAAGTGATCCTTTTCCTGATTGATACAGCTCAACAACAACAAAAAAAAAGGTAAGATACATTTTTATACTCTTCTATTGTGATTAAAATGTCGTATCATAAATGTACAAGAAAAGAGGACTTGATAAATGTGCTCAATGAAATTGGGGAGCAAGTTTCCTCTAAAGAAACAATTTTCGAGCTAAAAACTAAATTGGAAAATTCAAAACTGTTTAAAGATGACCCAGAATTTGTAATGAATCTGATAAATTTGTCCATTGAGGATAGACAATCAAAAGCCGAACAGCAGCTACAAATAACTAATTCACAGCTAGAGCTAGAAAAAATTAAACTGCAACAGATAGAAAGAGAAACTAATTCACAGCTAGAGCTAGAAAAAAAGTCAATTAAACTGCAACAGATAGAAGGAGAAACTAATTCACAGCTAGAGCTAGAAAAAATTAAACTGCAACAGATGGACAGAGAAATTGAACTTCAAAAGGCAAAGTGAAGGGAATGTAACCCAGAAAAGTTTACAGGGGGAAACTAATTATTTGGAAAATTTAATTAAAAGTATAAAAACATTAACGATACAAATCCCAACAAAACCTGAAAATTTTGGTCTTTTTTTTCAATCGATAGAACGAGCATTCAGAATTAAAAATGTTCCAGATGACTTAAAATCAGAAATCCTGATTAATATTCTTGGTGAGAGGGCACATAACATTTTACTATACGTAAAAGATGACGAAATCAAAAATTATGAGTTAGTCAAATCATTAGTTTTAAGAGAATTCCAACCCACTGCTCAGGAATGCTTACTTAATTTAGAAAAGCCAAAAAGCAAACAGATGAAACTCATGTACAATTCGCTACTCGTTTAAGTGCTATGTTTCAATATTACCTAAAAATTAGGAACGTTAATGATTTTAAATCCCTATTTGACTTAATGGTCAGTGATAAAATCTTAGACACTTTAGATCTAGAAACTGCTTCACATATTAAAATTTTGCAGGCGGATTCATGGCTTGTGCCAGATGAGCTAGGAAAAGCTTGCGATATATTTTTTATTTCGAAAAACAGATCACTGCATGAATCGCGAAACCATAACAATGTTAAGAGTAAAAACGATAATGATGCTTACATTAAAAACCGCGCGAACATAGTAAATACTAATTATTTCCAGAGACAGTTCCCAAAACATAACCAAAGTGTAAAACAAGAAAAAATAATCTCGTGTTATGTGTGTGGAGGGCCGCATTTTGCTAGAAATTGTGCGAAAAAAACGGCGAAGTCAGAAAATAAAGATAAAAGTGTAGGGCATACCATAAACCAAATTAAACTATTTCTAATCAAAATGACTTTTTGTTTAATGAATTACAGTATGTAGACGTAATTGTTGATGATATCCCATTAATTGCCACTTTGGATAGTGGAGCCAACTCAGTTATCATAAATAAAAAGTACGTTTCAGCGAAAAAAAGAGTGCATTCTCAAATCACCCTAACCAGTTGTTTTGGCGAACGGAGGATTGCAAACGTTTCAGAATTTACAATCTCATTGAAAGGGGGGGGAACACAAACCATCCCCGCGGCAGTGTGCGAGATCGAGGCAGAAATATTATTACCCTTAAGAGTTTATGAGTTCTTGAAAAGTGGATCAGAGGAAGCAAGGTCAAATGTTAGAATATGCAATCCGGTATGTTTAAAGGATGGAATAGTGGGGGAACAGCAGATTGATGAGTCAGGATGTTTAGTTAATTCTGAGAGGATTATGGATAAGTCTAATTTGTTTTTGCTAAAGGTATCTGAGGCATACGAGGAATGTTCATATGATTTATCGCATATCTCGAATAGTAGATTAAGGAGTCAAGTACACACACTAATAAAACATTACAAACCAAATAAAACGAAATCTACTGCTTTGAAAATGAAAATAATTTTGTCAGATGAAAAACCCATTTGTCAAAGGTCACGTAGGCTATCTTTACTTGAAAAGCGCGAGGTTGAAAAACAAATAGAGCTGTGGTTAGCACAGGGAATAATTAAAGAAAGTTGTTCAGATTTTTCGTCTCCTATTGTGGTGTGTAAGAAGAAAGATGGAACGATGCGTTTGTGTATCGATTATAGAAAGCTAAATAAAAAAATAATCAGGGACAGATATCCACTTCCTGTAATTGAAGAGTATTAGATAAATTAGGGAACGGTAGAGTATTTTCGACGCTAGATTTAAAAAATGCATTTTTTCATGTAGATGTTGATGAAACAAGTAGAAAATATACCGCGTTTGTAACAGAAACAGGTCAATACGAATTTTTAAAAGTGCCATTCGGTTTATCTATTAGCAGTAACTATTTCCAAAGATACATTAATTACGTGTTTAGAGACTTATTAAGAGCGGTACTTTAATTATTTATTTAGATGATATAATAATTCCGGCAATAGATGAAAAAAGAAGCTTATGAAAAATTAACTCGTGTGTTAGAAATCGCTTCCAAATACGGCCTTGAATTAAATCTAAAAAATGTCAGTTCTTGCAAAGGAAAATTAATTTTTTAGGGCATATAATTCAGAACGGTACAATTCAACTTCATCGGAAAGACAGTAGCAGTCTGTAACTTTCCAGAACCTAAAAACGCGAAAGATGTTCAAAGTTTTCTTGGATTGACAGGGTATTTCAGAAAATATATTCTTCATACGCTATAATAGCCAGACCCCTTAGTGATTTATTGCGAGGAACAAAACCTTTTGAATTAATGATGAACAAAAAATAGCTTTTCAAAATCTAAAGAACGCGTTATCAAATGAACCTGTATTACATCTTTTCAAGGAAGGCGCGAAGTTAGAGCTGCATACAGATGCATGTAAACTCGGTTTAGGTGCTGTGCTTTTACACAAAAGTGAAGATGGAAATTTCTATCCAATCCATTATATGAGCAAAAAGACTTCCATTCAAGAAGAGAAATTGTGCAGTTATGAACTAGAAGTACTGGCGGTTGTCGAGGCTCTGAAAAAATTTCGAAACTATCTCCTGGGAAGAAAATTCCTAATTCGAACGGATTGTGCAGCATTTGCGAAAACTCTAGACAAGAAAGAGTTGACACCAAAGATTGCTAGATGGTCGATTTTTCTACAAGAATTTGATTACGAGGTAGTCCATCGTCCTGCAAAACAAATGCACACGT
>BMAO01031407.1:0-18042 GCA_019973975.1 Trichonephila clavata | reverse complement strand
AAATTGGTAGGCATGTTTCTTTTCATGGAGTAGAGATCGCTAAGAACGGACTTTGCGAAATTCGAACAGCAAGGGGTTAAAGGGCGTTATAAATAATTGTTTTCATTTTTAAACTACTGGAAGTACATTATTGAAATATGATAAGCAGAATCCTTTCATGGAGTAAAGATCCGCTATATAATGTGTTTTCTGAAAATTGACCCCAGATGGCGTTGATGGGGCTCAAGGGCGTTCTAGATAATTGTTTTTCCATTTTTAATTTATTAGACTCACAGTCTTCAAATTTGGTAAGCAGATTCCTTTCATACAGTACATTTCCTAAAATGGGTTTTGTGAAAACAGTTCCCCAAGTTGCGTTTCCGGGTTCTCAAGGGATCTATAGATAATTATTCCCATTTTTAAACTATTAGACGTACAGTCTTGAAATTTGGTAAAAGATTCCTTTTCGCAGAGTAGAGAACCGCTTCAAAATGAGTTTTTGCGAAAATTAAATCACAAGTTTCATTTCGGGATTAAGGGGCGTAATGGATATAAATATTTCGTTTTTTAAACTATTATACCAACCTGCTTAAAAAATTGGTGGCATGTTCCTTTCATGGAAAGAGTTTCCATTAAAACGAAATTAATACCCCCAAGGAGGGTTGCGAGAGTCCCGGGGAATTATGGGAAAAAATACCGTTTTTTGAATTGTTAGACCCACATACTTGAAATTGGTTAAGCATGTTTTTTTGTTGAATAGGGATTACTAAGAAAGTATTTAGTGAATCAACTCTGGGGGACATGGGGTTACTGGGGCGTATTGACAAAAAAAATTTCCTTTTTTCGAACTACAAGGACTATAATAGTGGAATTTGGTTTGCATTTTCCATTTGTTAAATTTGAAATCCGCTAAGAACAGTTATATTAGAGAACGTTTCTCAACGAATTACGGAGGGAATTGATAATAAAACTTCGCTTTTACTCTATTAGACTTAAAATTTGTCTTGCATGCTTACTTTATGGAGTAGAGTTCCACCAAAAATTGGTTACGCGAATTCACTTGTTATAGGGTTACGAAAGTACAAACATCCTTCTATACTTCAATTTTAAAATTTTAGAAAATACAAATTAGAAGTCCTGTCCTTTTTATATCAAGAGTCGAGAGTTACAGGTTACTCTATATTTTTCAATATAATCGAATTCTTAATGCTAGAGCTTGATATCATTATTTATATATATAATATCTGTATATATTTTAAAAACGTCATGAAATACCCAGCGAAGCGGGCGGGTAACGGCTAGTATATATATGTGTGGTGTGTTTTGTAGCACTTTTTGAATTCCGTTTTTTTTTTCTCTCCTTGATCTTTATATCTATAGTTGGGCATGGTACGCTCTAGAAAAAAATAATGGATTGCTTTAAATATGTTACTAGTTTGAGTAGTGATGTTAAGGCTACACAGTGCCCTTTTTAAAGACAGTAATATTGAAAGTAATTTGTGTTTTCTTTTTAGATTATATTATTAAATTTATTCTTCAAATAAAAAATTTTTTACCGGTCTTTATTTTAAAATTACAAATTTTTCTTGTAAATGCTCAATTTTTAAAGTTTTTAGTTATTTTCAGTGATTTCTGTTTCTTAAGATTATTGAGAACAAAAGTTAGTATGGAATTGAACATTTCAAACTAATTTTCCCTACTAAAAATTCCTTGTTGAATTTTAATAATTATTTTTACAGCTATGGAAAAAATATCAAATTTTTTAAAACTATTAATTTAAGATTTTTAGAAAAAAATAACTAGTGCTCTCAGACCGAAATCCATACTAACTTTTAAAGAACATATATATATATAAATTCTACAAAAAATTTTCAATATTATCTTGAACAGAAAAAATCCTTGGGAGAAATATATCCTCAAAATTGAAAAGTCTGAGAAAAACACAGTTAAAGTTTCTAAAGGCATAAAACAAAAACTACTAATGCCTCTAAAGATCTAATTAAAAAAATATATATTTTCCAAATTATGTACACTGTATCAAAACACTACTTTAATTAAATATGTTATATGAGGATATATATTTCTTTTTTATATTTAAAATATGTTTTATATAAAATTGATAGCATTTGTTATATATATATATATATTATATACGATGACAGAGATTACTCAGTCTAATCTTAACATGATGCTTTCATAAAAGTTTTGAAACACTTATAAAAATAATAATGATACAAACTGAAATTAGAAACCCCCAGGTTTGTACGTATAACATCTAATTTTTTCTCAGTTTTAAGTCGGTGCAATTTAAAAAGTTTGATTTTTATTACATGACTTGAAATTATTTTACTATAGTATTATAATACATTTTGTATAATATAGATAAATTCAGTTATATTTGCAATACTTGTATACGGAATACTTGAACTCAATAAAGTCTCATTGTAGTATCAGCTGAAAAAAGGCTGTTTTAAGTCATATAATTTTCAGTAGTATTCCACCTCTTCCAAATATTGTCTTTTAGTAACACAAGGATGTTTTGAAACCGGCAATTTCTCAATAGGAAAAAATTAATGAAAGCAAAAAAACTTCTAAGGTTTTTAACTATGTGTAAAAACACACAAATATTGCTCTTTAAAAATTAAAAACCTTGAAACATAACTGAACAGAAACGATTTTAGTAGTAAAAGTAAGAGTTAATAGCCATTTCACTGAACGAACCGATTATTCTCCCAAATATCTCTCTTTATATACAAAAAAAAGTTTTTCATGGTGCTGTAATAAATTTATTTCAAGGTTTTTTTTTAAGGTGAAGTTAACAAAAGAAACTACATCTTTTTTACAGAATGGAGCAAACTCACAGTTTGGACAAATTTACATTTATGATAGGGAGGCTTTGCATGAACGTGCAAAAATAGTTAAACGTGACGATGTGTTACAAATTTTACAGTCAATTCTGAAGAAAAAAACCGTATGAACTACATAATACAAGGAAATTACAGTTTTACAATTTGAGCTGTGATAGAGTTGCATTATTTGTACAATGGGAGTTGGTCCGCCATTAGGCAAATAGGGGAGGGGCGGTACCTCCTTCCAGTTTTTTAATTAATTAAATTTTAAGAATGGAAAAATGCTTTAAAATGATTGCTAAACTAATCACTTTCTCTAAACTGTCAAATATTGAGATTGTCAACTCTCAGAAAACTTCAAATATATTAAAAACTGATTGGTTATCAGACTCCCTTAACCTTTTCAATAGAATTTTGCTATTCCTGGTGGGCGCAGTAGCTTAGTGGTTATGGTCACGAGTTCATATCTGGAGTGTCATGGCTCAAATCCTGTTGCCACTAAAGACCCTCCGTGTAGATGAGGCCATTCCTCCATTTATGTGGTAGTTAGGAAAGAGGGATGCCAGCTCAGGTGTCATTCTCGTTACTCGACCGAGATTGAACATTACGAGGTTTGTGATCAATAGTCCTCTTGTTGCTTTATAGAGCGACACTAATCTCTCCCTCTCTTTTGCTAATCCTGCTCCAGGCACATAAATTACTTTAATAAACCCTGTGAAAATTCTCATTTATAGTTAATCTTTCATCTTCAAAATTTACATATCTAGTATTGATTGAATTTTTTTCCAAATGGGAAATTTTAAGAGTGCAGTCCATTTGTACGTAGCTGCTTTAATTTCGGAAAGGACTTCCTTTCCAAATACAAAAATAACTTATTTTTGAGATCTGTGCATAATTCTCTGTTTTACGAATTTTTTATTCTGCTTATGTGATCCATTAGCACAGAGTAGTAATTACTTAACAATTCGATTAAAATTTTCCATTATATTCCATTACATTAAAACTATTTAAATGTAATTTTATAGCAAAAACATGAAGAAAAATTACATTTTCAAAGCATTCTCTTTTGATGGAATATACTTATATGTAATATTTTTTCTATGTATATATAGTTAGGAATATTCTTTACAGAGCCTGAATTAAGATTTTTGAAACATTCACATTATTTTTAGAGTTACTATTGAAATAACAATCAGACTTCTTCATAAAAATTCGCTACTTTATTAATATAAGTCCACTTCTAAATTATATCTTCTAAAAAGTCCAGTTGAGGTAGGGATTCTTGGGAGCTTCCCAAATCGAATAACAAAAACTAAACTTTCGTAACATCAAGAATTATTTTGAAGATGTCGAATTTTATATATCCATAATAATAATGTTTATGATAAATTTTACATCTCGCCATATTGACATTAATAAGAGTATTGTAAAATTTTCATATGCAAGAGTATATTTTTTAATTCTTGATTATTTTAGGGCCCCGGTGCATAGCATCCATTGACGACACCACTCCCTGCACCAGCTTTCAGTCTGGTTAAAATGACAATTCTACAAATGTTTCACTCACTAAGAAAGTATACATCCCACAATAACCCCCTTTCAGTCCCAAAATAGATTCCAATCGCATCCCCTGAAATCAACAGCTATCCTGTTCATGTGTTTCCCCCCACCCTCGTCAACCTTATCTCAAGGTCACTTGACCGTTTCATCTTGGTAACAAATTGTCAGAACTTCCTTCTTTCATTCCAACGAAGACTCCCTAACAATGACGTGATCTCATGACGTAGTCTAGGGTTACTTTAATTCTCTTACCCCCTCCCCCTTTCATATAAAAAAAGCAGAATTAGTGTTTCTGAAGTGATTAAAATCATTATTCATGTAGCAAAATATTCTTTTTCGTAAAATAAAGAATTATTAATGTGCATTTAAGCAGTTTATGCTCAATTTTCTTCTAAAGTAATATTTTAAAAGTTTTGTACGTAGATTGCATACACGTGGCGCCATCTGCAGTCATTACAATAAAGCTTGCCAAACATGGCGTCCGAGCATTTTGGAAGCAAAGATATATGTATTTTTCGTAATTTTAAAATTTTCTAGACTACTTCTGACATTTTTATATTTCATGGTGGATTTGTATGAGTAATTTACGTTCTCAACAAAAGTTTCACATCCAAATAATGTGATTTCATTAAGTTAAAGTACCCTGACCTTTTCAGTACATTTAGAAGTCCATCTTAAGTGAAAAATATTTCTCAATGTAAAGGGCAATATATATTTACAAATTTAACGCAGAATATGAAATACGACTACTGATAACTTCAACAGTTAGATTTTGACGGTTTGTTTGAAACAGAAATGCAAGTACATCCCAGCAACTAAATATAATGCTTAGGTAGCTGGCACTGCGAACGCACATTCATATCACTAAAGAGTCACTTTTATTAACATTACATATTGAAACTTTTTAATGACAACATCCAATATTTTGCTTTAATTGTTTTTACACAGTATTTACAACATGTTGATTTACTTTAAATAGTATTTTCAGATATATTCTAAGAGTGTGTGTGTGGAAGGGGGTTCCCCAAACACCTCATTCTGAGGGTTCTGCGAGTTAAAAAGTTTGAAGACCATTGATTTATTGGAGCAAAATCTTCCCTCAAGTTCCATCATTTTAAAATTTCCTAGGAGGACATAATCTATGTTATATTTTTCAAACATGTATGGAATTATTTGAACAAAAGCTTCAATTGTATTTCTTAGTACTTGGAAGGTTTGTGAGGACTAAGATTGGGAAATAGTAGTTCAAAGTCTCCAGTTTTTAAGCCACAGTATAACTTTTTCCAAAAACTTGACTAGAGGAGAATCAGCATCTCTCATAGAGATTTTCTCTCTCTATCATTAAATCTTTCTCCTTTATACCAATGATGTTAGATATTGATTTTATTATTTCTCATTTCCTGTCAAAAATATATTATTGATATATTCTTTCCCTTCTGGTAATAATTTTAAGATTTTTATTATGAAATAGAATATAAAAAAAGTTAAGATTTCTATTATTTATGTTAATAATTACAACCACAAAATAAAAATGTAGCAGCATGTGAGAATTCACAAAACTGTGATGTGATTTTTAAATTGTGCTGAGATTGTGTGTTATGCAGTATTCAATTAGTTTCATACAATTCCACGTATAATACAAGGGCCAGTGCACAGCATTTGAATGTACATGGGGCTGAATTATTAAAAAACTTGACAAATATTAAGTATAGAATATTGCTTACTGAAATATGGGATCGATTGAGTTTCACCAAAATTTTTCCTATATTAAAACTATTGGTAGTAATCTATTGATTGAACAATATCAAAATCAATCAATCAATGATTGCATGGACAACATTTAACATTGTTGGCCTTGTGGAGAAAAGGAAGATGAACAAACATAGAACTTCCTCATAATCACAGTACTTAATATATCCTGAACATCAAAGATACAGGTTCACAACCCAGTACTGATTTTTTACATCATGCATTGTTTCTGATCATTTTTAGGATCAGAGTTGCAATTATCTTTCAATTAAAGAGAAGTTCTTATGAATGAAAGTATTATATGTACATGAGACCTGACACATATGAAATACAAACACTTACAGGCAGGGAAGGAAGATGTTTTTAGATTAGATGTTAAGCAGAGTTCTCAGCACAAACTTGGTTCAAAAGTATCCTTTTTTTCTCAAAAAAGTTGACCCAACATGCGAAAAGGCTATGATTAAAACTTAAATTTTTTCAATGGATGTGTCCGGATTCTTTAGTGGGGCTGTGGGTGAAATTTTTGTGATCCAATATAATTTTTAAAATTGTCTGCATTCTGTGAAGTTACTGTAAAAGTTTTGGTCAGTTTACTTTTCTTTTTTGCATTTGAGAATCTTTGGGGTATTATATTTTTATTAGGTGGAACATCTTTATTAGCAGTTGGAAAATGTATTTCTTGTGCATTTAACATATCAACAGCTTCTAGTTGTGGTGGTGCTGATTTTAGAATCCTGTCGAACACATCACATTGTTTGTCTGAATTTAAAAGTTCTAAACAATTTTGTCTTAGTTCTTCCTTTCTGTGTTCAAGTGAGAGGGTTTGTGATTTTTTTTTTGGTTACTTCGTTCAATATTAATTGATTTTCTTCATCTATAATAAGTTGAGATTCATCATGTGTTGGAATAGTTGTGTTTTTAATAAACTGATGTAAATAATGTATATGTTTGCACATATTCCACCTAATTGATGAATCGACACAGCTGCATATGAACACTCGGTGAATGCATATGTTACACTTGGTACACTGTATGCGTCATGTACAAGTTTTGTTATTTTTATGTATTGTGTATAATTCTGTATTACATGTTGATGAAACTGACCACCCATTCTAATTCTCTATCATTTGTAAAGATAGTGTTTCATTAGTTTCATGTCTGATTCTCAGATCTCGTATCTTACTTGTCAATTTTCCTTTATTTGCCGTAATTAAACGATCAATCATTTTGTCTCTTACAAATCTCATAATGCCATGTATAGCCTTGTCTAATCTCTTAACATTTTTTCCATGAAGATAAATATATTTCAGTGTGTGGTGCATTCTTTCTATGTGCATGTTTGTATTGATGCCACTGTGAAGTCTATAACAGTATGCCCAGCTGGATGTATTATGTAAATAATAAGTTTCAAAAGTATAATTAGAAAATTCGATAGTGTCAGAATCTTCTTTAAATAATTTTATGGCTGTTTCTGTCAGTGTTTGAAAAGTATGAATATCCCGTTCCTCTAAGAGTGATCTAATAATTTTATATGCTTTTGCCTGCTTTTCAGCACCACTGATTTTTTAAAATTTTTTCCCCCAGGCTCTGTCTATATGCCATGCACAAAAAAGACGTTTTTGCGGTAAACCCATTTCAGACTTCCAAGCATTAAAAAAAGATTCTGCCATATCAGACATAAAAACTTGTGGTTGTAATGGTCCAACTTTTTCTTTTATACATGAAAAAAAATAGATAGAACTGGTTGATCCCATCGATTAGAAATTAAAAAAGCACATGGGAATCCTTGGCGCAAATCATCAATTGTAAGTAAAGTTATTAATTCAAAGCCATATCCATTTAGGCCATGTGTATCATCAATACATACGCAATCAGAACTAAATTTCTTTAGTATCTCCTCTTGAGCTTCAGCAGGGCCGGCTCTAGCAATTTTGCCGCCCCGGACAGAAATGAAAAATGCCGCCCCTCTCCCCAAAGTAAAAAAAAAACTATTATTAAAAAAGATAAAATTGTTCATAAATGCACACCTATAAAACGTGAATATTCCTTGCGAAGAAAAAGGGAGCTAACAGTACATATATATATACAGTGGTGGCCAAAATTGTGGACACTTTTTAAAATTGTTGTTTTTCTAGTTTGTACGCTTATAGAAAATGTTACGTTGCTCAAAATTCAAAGTCTTCTATATCATTTTAAAGAAAATTCAATTCTAAATTCAATACAAAAAACAAAATGTTAATATTTGCAACACAAAAAAATCTATGCCGCAATAACTATAGATATACATTAGATACTGATGATGGCAGTGAGTTATCAGTACTCAGTGGAGTGGCCTTTATTTTTTATTACAGCTTCACATCGATGTTTCATTTTCCTGAAAGTAGTTTTAAGCTCTTCCTTTATTATTACATGATGCCAGAAAGCAATTCTATCATCAATAGTTTCTTTTTATTTCATGGGTACGTCATTTGGGCAAGAGTTTTCAAACGGTGCCAATGATTTTCGATAGCATTAAGATCAGGGCTGTTTCCTTGCCAGAAAAATAATGATATTTAGTCAAGAAGCAATGGTATCAAGTAAAAGAGTAGATTGGACACCTAGAAAGAGATGCTCTACGAGAAGGTGGTCTTTCCTTCGTTAAAATTGCAAGTTAGGTGGGTGGTTCAGTGACTACATCTGGAGACTGAAAGTTTTGTTTAAGATCTTAGGGGACAAATTTAATAAAAAATAAAGCAGGAAAAGGCCGAAAAAGGTTCACCCTATTAGTTAATGACAGAAGAACAGAAATATATCACCAATATAGAAAAATGCCATCAACGGCCTTTGAAGTAATTTGAATGATGCTGGTGTTTCTGTCGGTTCAAAAACTATCAGGAGAAGATTAGAAGATATTCGACTAAGAGGTAGAATTCCCCCCAAATAGCCATATCTCATTTTACAGCAGCGTTAAAAAAGATTACTGTGGTCAAAGGAACATATTAATTGAACAAATGATTAGTGGATTATATGGAGGGATGAAACTAAGATATCGTTATTTGGTAGTGATGGCCGAAAATATGTAAGACGTAGAATAGGAGAAATGGTACCTCCTGACTGCATCCAGGCAACTGTGAAGTACCCACATAGTTTTATAGTTTGTCCATGCATATCAGCAGATGGTATAGGTCTCCTTTATGTCATCGATGGGACACTGATTGTCAGAAAATATATTGACACCATTGAAGAATCTAAACTTCTACTTTCAAACAGTGATCTATTTACCAACAATGCCTTCATTTATTCTTCAGCAAAATTCTGCTCCATGCCCCACAGTAAAGTAATCGAAAGACCGATATCGTTCTAAGATCATTGAGTTGTTGTTCTGGCCAGGAAACTGTCCTGACTTCAATCCTGTCGAAAACTTGTGGCACCGTTTGAAAACTCTTGTCCGAAAGAAGCACTCATGAAATAAAAACAAACTAATTGAGGATATAATTGTTTCCATTCATCATTTAATCGTAAAGGAAGAGCTTAAGACTATTTTCAGCTCAATCAAACATTGGTGAGAAGCTGTAATAAAAAGTAAAGGCTACCCCACTGAACACTGATAACTCACTGCTATCATCAGTATCTAATGTATGTCGATAGTTATTGCAGCATAACATTTTTTATATTGCAAATGTTTACTATTTGTTTTTTGTATTGAATTTAGAATTAAATTTTCTTTAAAATGATATAAAAGACTTTGCATTTTGTGCAACGTAATATTTTCTATAAGCATACAAATTTGAAAAACGTAACAACTTTAAAAAAGTGTCTACAATTTTGGCCACCACTGTATATATATTAAAAACTAAAGCATAAAAAATTGCCACTTTTTTCTGACTTTTAATTCTGAAAACTTTCTGATCAATTTGTTCAGCTATTTCATGTTCGATAACCAATGTAGCCAAGAAATTAAATCTTTAGAATTTGTGAACTGTAAGAAAATTTTTATTAATTTTAATTTTGAGAAACTTGTATCTACACTTGCCAAACTTATTAGCGAAGAAAGTAAAATAAATGCAATAGCAAGATTTGGAGCAAATTTTAAAACTGAAATAAATTTTAAAACTTCAACTAGGCTTTTTTTTTGCCTGCTAAAGCTGAAACTGACATTATCTCATCTGCTCAATCAAGCGCGTTTACATCCAATGATTCTCCATCGGTCAACATCATTTCCAAATTTTTACAATTTTTAATTAATTAAAATGTTAGGGTATCTCTTAAATCATACATATTGTACAAAAATTGAAAACAATTACTGTCAGTATTCATTAAATTAAATCTGCATTCCAAAGCATTAAATGTTTCGTCCAATGTAAAAAAAATAATAATCTTGAATTTTAATGTAGGATATTCCATCGGATCATCTTGTGCTTCATAATTAAAATTCACATTTTTCCTTCGAACTCTGTGAAGTGGCTGCGTCACCTCAAAGTTAGCAGAGATATCAGTCTCGATGGCCAGTTCTTTTGCATCACAGTGCATTTTATCAAAAGTCACATTCTTAAAAAAATCTTTACAATTTCTTGAGAGTTCCGTAGTAGAGGGTAGATTGTAATATTTCGTTTGCAATAGCTTGCTTATTGGATTTTAATGCAATTAAAGATTTTATACCAAATAAGGAGGGCCATAGGAACTTGAATTGTTAAGTAGAATTTTATAATCCAGAGTCCTCATCTCTTATAGAGTTGTCAATTTTAGCATCATAAAAACTAAGCATCATAAAAACCTCCCAATTGATAACTTAAGGGTTTAATAGCCTCTATTCAGCTTTCCCAGTTATTTACACTAAGTGGCTTTAAAGTTTTATGTCCTTTATAGATTTTAATAATATAACCCAACGAAAAGTTAGTGAAAAAAAATAAATTTTTTGAACTATTTTAAGAAAAGTACAGGCTTTTCTAAGGATGCTTTTGCCAAGTCATTAACGACCAAATTTAAAGAGTGGCTTCTACATGGCACAGATTGTTCGCGGATTAAACGTTCTTTTTTTAAATTGAGCCCCTGATTTCTAGTCTTCCATATTCACTCCGTTATTGTAGGCCTGCCCCCGCATATCTAGCAAATTTAGCCCTAATTTTTTAAGTTTCTCAACTATTTAATTTGAAAGTCCTCTTCCAGTTAATCTTTCAACTGCAAGGAAACGAAAAAAACTCGCATTAGTTTTAACGATAACTTCGTTAGGATTAGATTTCTCAATACATGTATACCTTACCATAAATGTCATTTGTTCAATCTTTCTGGCATCAGGGGCGCAATCTAAAATTATCGAATTTTATTTAGCTTGTTTAATTTTGTGAACAATGTATAATTTAATATTCTCATATAAAAGAAAAATTATCTCGCTCTGAATATTTTTCCCTAGATAGTGTACTTTAACTTCTTCCAAATTTTCCATAACAAAAATAAAATATTTTTAAAATTTAGTCCAAATGGCTCCCCTAAAATTTGCCGCCCCGGACATGGGTCCGGTTTGTCCGGCCCTATTTTTATAACTATTCGACGATGTGTGAAAACTTCATGTAAGATTATAGTGAGATAAAAGGTTAAAGCAAAATGTGACCATAAAAGTAGAAAATGTGTATATATATTTTTTACATTTTCTAAAAAATATGAATGTTTTTCGTGAACTTTTTTGCTGGTTCTTTTTTAGGTGCTTACTTAAAAAATGAATGTTTTAAAATCATTAATTTAACTCATTGTTTTTAAAAATTTAATCCCCCCCCCAAATATGAAATTTTTAAAAACAGGCAAGGAGGGAAATTGTAAAAATCAATTTTTGAAAAATAATTTTAAAAATTAATACAGAATGCTAGAAACGTTTTAAAGCAAACCTAATCAATATTCAACAGTAATTACGCTCTCTGCAATAAAAAATATAAACGTGAACAGAAACTTCTATAATAAAAGTAAACAAATAGATTTTTCGTTAATTTCTGATAGAATTTCGTTGGCTGGTCACACACACACACACACATTTGTTTTGTTAATATCGCACTTCGAAACAACGTGAGGGGTATAGAGGCAACGAACTTCGCAATTTTAAATCGCGGTGAACCTGATTTGACTACTCTCCAGACTATTCGGATTGGAAATACACTATTCATTATTTTAATTTAATATAGAGTTATATATATATATATATATATACATATATACAGGGGCGTAACTAGGTAACCAAAGGCCCTAGTGCAACAACAAAAAAAACACACCAAAGGTCCTGTTTTGGTTGGGCTTTATCAAGTAAAAATATATTAGTATTTTAAATATACAAAGCTGCCGCCCATCCGGTATAGTGGTCAGTGAAGCTGACTGCGGTGCCGCAGGGACTGGGTTCGAATCCCGGAGAAGGCATGGATGTTTGTGTTGTAATCCTTTCTTCTGTCTGTGTTGTTTACCCCGTGTTATACGTTCGGTGGTGCACGGGGTTTATAAATGTTAAAAAAAAAATGTACAAAGCTACTTTATAACATCAGCCCTTTATCATGCTCTGCAGAACATAGGAAGTGGCACTGTTAGCCTAGTTGTCAAAGTAACAGACTCGTGGCTGGCATGTCATGAGTTCAAGTCCAGTACCACTGAAGACCCGGCGTGCAGGGGAGCAATACACGTCAAATCTGCCGAGAGCTCAAAAGTCCTCCCTCGGTGTGGTAGTAAGGAGGAGAGGGGATGCCAGATAGGGCGTCGTCCTCGTCACTTGACCATAGTTCAAAATTACAAGGTTCGTCGCTAAAAGCCCTCGTGTATATAACTGAACAGGGCGACGTTAATATTCACTCACGCAGAACGGAGGAAAGTAAAGCTACATACTACTTACATGTATGTATGAGTTTTCCTGAGTAAACTTTAGTGAGATTACCCAGGTTTGATTTAACACGGGATAAACAGGAAACGATACAAAAAATAAGCATGAAAATGATACAATATTATTATAATTATTTTTAAAAAACACCCCTGCAAAAGAACAGAGGAGTGGGGGAAAAATTACATAAATCTATTATAGATACGAGTAGTGGCGAAATACTCAAACAGGAAAATAGCTTATTATGAATAATACTGTTATTAAAATAATTACCAAGAAGAAATAGCTTCCTGTGTAAGTTTAAGATGCATTTTTCATAAAACCTGAAGCTTATTTTCAAGTAACACTTGAAAAGAAATTGAAAAATAACATAAATTTTTGATAAGTAAAGTTCGAAACACCATATACTCAAAGAAAAAGAAGGATTTTCTCTCTGAATCGTTTAAATTTGTTTTTAATTTTAAGAAATACTTAAATAGCAGATAAGTTTAAAATATTTTAGGTTTTTTTTCAGAATACACAAGCATTCGTCCCTTTTCATTTTTATAAAAGAATGTAGTACTATACTGTACACCCTTTAAAAGATATCTAGTGAAAAAGGAAGAAAGCCAATCAGTTTTTATTCTTTTTGTGTTCATACTTTTTGCTATTGAAAAAAAATTGAATAATTCCATAACCAAATTTTTTTGATGGTTTAAAGTTTGTATTTTACTGAAAAAAGTGAAAAATAAAACCTCACATGCAATTTCAAAAATTCGCTAGATACTAATAAGAGCTTCATTTGTTACAAGTAATCGTGAATCGCAATACAATTAACATCATATGTACCAAGTATTCACATGCACACAGAAATTTGTAAAATCAAGAAGCTGAAAACAGCGTTTTCCCATGACAAATATTTATATTTTATTTAGAAATTAAAGATACAAAATCGTATATAAAATTTCTTAAAAATCGAATGCTGAAGCACGCATAAAATACTTTGCAATAGTAAAATTCAAACATTTAAATTAATAAAACTGAACCGTAAAAAATATGCTATACGAAATTTATAAACACATTTCTATTAAATTATATCTAGCAAAAAGTTTAAGTGAACATTTCGTATATAAATATAGATGCGATTTTTTTAAGATGTAGCACTAAGAAATTTTCCCCTTAGAATACATACGAAAACTTAGGACTTCTCAGATTTTATAAATTTGGTTGTAATGGGCTTACAAAGGAAGGGCGGTCATCTATAAAGTTTTTTAAGTACCACCAATTGTCTCACGAAAATATTAGGGACTCCCGATAAAGTCTGGTTTTAAGCCCCAAGCCGGATCTTACAAAGGATTGCTTATTCGACATCAGTCAGTCTATGGTAAAGCCAATAGCGACAGGAAAAATCCTAATGTTAAAGTAACTGAAATCACCAGGGGGCGCTGACATCGTGAGGGACAGGGAAAATTCTCCTCAGTAGCAAAAGGGAAAAATTTTGAATAATGTTTTTCACATCTTAGTACTGAGTGTCGCCGTGTAAAATTTTGGTTTAAGAAAAGCAAATTTTCTTTGGCTGGCGGTATGTATTTTCCCCCTCATTATTTAACGATTATTATTGAACATCAACATTGTTTTAAAAACTAATTCCGTATTGTTTTTTACTAAAGAATAATGAATCACTTTTTAAAAATAAAAACCACGTGTTTTCTTTGAGGCTATGGATGAATTCAGATTTTCTCTTTTGTTTATCGAAAATGCAATTTAAAATATATTTGATTAAATAGGAACCGAATTTAGTGTCAAACATACAGTAATCTAAAATCAATGCAATGCAATTTAAAATATATTTAACTCGATAAATAACTAATTGAGTTTAGTGTCAAACATGCAATAATATTTTCTTTTATGAAAATATAAATGCTAGAAATTTAAAATTTTATATTAACACTAATTACAATGTTTAAAAAGGACAGTATATCGAGTTTTATGCTATTAACTGTTACATATGGTAATTTATCTATTTAGTTTTTAAGCAATTAGAAGAGCTTTAAATGCAACTTTGATGAAATACTTTTTAGCTAATTACTTTTAAAACCTTTGTTCTGTTATAGAAACTTCTGTGAAAATCACCTTAAGAAGTATTTATTGGTAATGAATTTACACACACCTTTTTTTTTACCAATTTTGTATGACAATGAAAAAATATTCCAAAAATGCTTGAAATACTTAAAAATTCTCTTTTAAAATCAATAGAACTAAATACTATTTTAAACCTCATAAACATGAAAAAATTGAATTTAATCATCCAAAAAATCAATTTAGAAAATTATGAAACACGAACTTTTTAAAAAACTAATAGAAACCTTGTTCTATCAAGAACAAGTTATATTCCTTTCCTTTCATATTCGCATCACTACTGTGTTGTTCGCGAGGATTATTCCTGTCCGATTCAATGATAAGTCTGATAGATAAAAGGAACAAACAAGGCCGGACGTGTAATGCGCAATTTCGTTGGCAGCACCTATTCCTACTTTTTACAGCCTTGGAATTCAAATTCCTCTGTTTTGGGGTTGCTATATTTGGCTCTCTATGAATTATTGGCTACTTTCAACATAATTAGAAAAAAAAAGTGCAATGTATTGTATTTTTTGAATATGCTGTGTTGAGTATGTGTGCATCTAATAACATGTTATAAATATTGTGCGTTTATTAAAAGCTTTTATTTAACTTACAATGTATGTATGTATGTATGTATGTAATTTGTTCGGGTGGAATCTTGCAACTCAATTTTGAAGCTGATATCTTCCTCCCATTGAGCTGAAATTTTGTATACACGTTTAGTTTGGATGACAATGCATGTTTTGACCATTTATATTCCGATATTGCAATTAATTAAAAAGATATTAATTAAAAACGTTAAACTAGTTTTGGGCGCCAACTTGGATATATCTGCATTGTTGTAATAATTTTATTGTTACAACAATGACAAAAGTTGGCGTCGAAAATCGGTTTTCAGCCAAACTGGAATTTCATAACGTTGCACTATTGACAGTATTAATTATAACTCTGTCTAAAAAATAATTACATTTCTGCAACGTAAAAATAATGTAATTTCTACAACGTATGCAATTTTTTTACAAATTTCTATCTATTTTCTTGAATTTAAATTCAAAACAAAAAAGTAGAGCTATTTTTCAAGTAGATTGGTACATTGTATACCTTTCTCAACTCTGCCAAGTTAAACTGAGATGGAGTATTGAAGAAATTCTTTAAAAAATTTATCTAACTTTAATCTATGAAACTCAGATAAAAAATAATTACAGAATCGGAAAGATCATTTTTTTTTTTATGTATCTTATTCATCAAAAAGGAATCCGCTAGGAAAACAATAAGAGAAAAATATTATCTAGAAATGCAATATATTTTCGATTAAAAAAATAATTTTATAATAAAATGAAGGAATTTTTTAAAGAAATTTTATAATTTTAAGCCTACAAGTAATTTAAATATACCTCATTTTATCACCAGTAATCTAAACACACACTACGACATGTGTCCTTAAATTTAATTACAAATAGAACTGTTAATTTCATTTGAGTTTTTATTGTTTGAAAAATTACGGCAATTTCGTTTCTCTAGATGAGTTAGGCACATTGTAAAACCAGCTCAAGGTTATTTGTATTCATAAAATGTGCCAAAAGAGAATAATTTGCAAAATGATCTGAAATATTTTTAAAATAAAGAGAGAAAAAAATCGAATCTTAGAAGAAACATTTCGTTAAATAGGAAATGCACTTCGCTATTTGGAGATGTTTTACGATGAAAAGAGTAATATGTGCTTGGTTCCAGGAAAAAGTTCTTAAAATAGAGAAATTCCCAAAATAGAAGTTCGTTACATAGAGATCTGACTGTATAAAAATAATGCGATGGTTAATTATTTTTTCAAAATCACAAGTTTCTAAAGATGACCTGAGCAATTAAAAAAATAGATTCTTACGCAGAAGATATTCAATGTCCAGCCAAAAATTATCATTATTTGATAAAACTTTCTTTTTTGATTACAACATGCGTTTTGAATCTTAAGTATTTTTTTGATTAATACAAATATTTAAATGCCTTTTGAAGTTTTTTAATAAATAACTAAAATTTTCTTCTAATATGTTAGAGAAATATATCCCTTATCTTCAAGATATTTCAAATAAATAATATAATCTTTAAGTTTTTCAAAAATAGTCAAAATTTTAATTAAACATTTAATAACTTTGTCATTTATGAAGATAATCTCACTAAACCTCTTTTTCGTGTGTAGAACAATGTTACCCAAAATCTGCACGAAGATTGAAAAAATTGCTTAAAAATTACGGATTTTAAAAAATTGTATTTTTAGTCTAATACCTTTTTGCGAGAATTAATTCAGCTAAACCAGGGATGGGCGAACCAGCGTTCAATGAGTTGAACAGGCTGAGAAACCTGTCCAGCGATAACTAAAAAGTAAAAAATAAATTAAAAGTAAAAAAAACTTTTTTAAGAACAAGCTTTTATTTAAACGCGCTAAAAAGAATAAAATAAACTTTTCCTTTAAAACTTTTTTTTACTATCAACTTATAACGTCATTACACAATTTATATGATATAAAAGCTTGTCGCGAGATTTACCTGTGTAGATAAACAAGTAAAATAAATAATTTGACCTGATTGATTTTAGTTTTTAAAAATTCAAACTAAGTAAATATGAATACTTAAATATTGCGACAAGCTTTTATATCATATAAATTGTGTAATGACGTTATAAGTTGATAGTAAAAAAAGTTTTAAAGGAAAAGTTTATTTTATTATTTTTAGCGCGTTTAAATAAAAGCTTGTTCTTAAAAAAGTTTTTTTACTTTTAATTTATTGTTTATAACTTTACTACTGAACAATTTCAATGTTTTTTCAATTTTTGTTTGAATTTTAAAATATAAATATGTTTTCATTGTTTATTTGTTGTATACAAGTTCACACACATTAGAAATATGGTATGTTTATAAAATAAGAATTACGATTAAATTTTTAAAAATATTAAGTGAAACTGGAAAAACAAATGTAGAACTGTATCTCT
>BMAO01031406.1:0-15579 GCA_019973975.1 Trichonephila clavata | reverse complement strand
TTGCAAATTTCACAGGTATATGGCTTTTTTTAGTATGGATACGCAAATGACTTCTTAAATTACTAGATTGAGCAAAAGTCTTCTTGCAGATTTCACAAGCATGAGGTCTTTCTTTAGTATGGATACGCAAATGAATTTTTAACTTATCAGAATGAGCAAAACTCTTTCCGCAAATTTCACAACAAATGGTTTTTCTTTTGTATGAATGCGCAAATGTTACCTCAAACCACTATTTAAAGTAAAACTCTTTTGCAAATTTCACAAACAAAAGGTTTTTCTTTTGTATGAATGCGCAAATGCTTCCTCAAATTGCCATTAAAAGAAAAACACTTCTTGCAAATTTCACAAACAAAAGGCCTTTCTTTTATGAACACGCAAATGATTTTTAAATTAGACATATCAGAAAATGCCGTCTTGCAAATTTCACAGACAAAGGCTTTTCTTTTGTATGAACACGCAAATGAATTTTTAAGTTCCCATAATTAGATAAAGTCTTCTTACAAATCTCACAAACATAAGGGGTTTCCTTTTCGTGAGTAAGAAGGTGATTATTTAAAGTGTCTTCTGTAGAATACGGTTTATTGCATTCAGAACACGAATACGGTTTTTCTTTTGTATGAGTGCGTAAATGTGTCTTCAGTCTTGATAAATATGGGAATAAATTTTTGCAAATTTCGCAACAGGGCACCTTTTTCTGTTAAGGAACGCCCTCATGCCTTTTTAAAGTATTCAGCGAATTAAAGGATTTTTCACATACCTGGCTGTTGTATATCCTTTCTTCAGAATGAACTTCAATGCTTCTGTAAGCTTGTATTCGGTAAGAAATTCTTGTTGCAAACTTGACACTCTGGATTTTTTTCTTTTTTAGAATCATGTGAAGGTGACTTCATGTCTTTCGTCTCAACAGAAGTATTGTCATACACTTCGGTAGGGGCCTCAACTTTTATATGATTTTTTAAATTGATTGTTAAAGTTACCCTTCCCTTTAAATTGTTTGCTACAGAATTCACACACATAATACTTAGCGGTTAAATCTATGTCTTTAAATGATCGTAAAATTGTTGTGTTCCGCAAACAAATTCACAACTCCCTAAATCAAAATTTCTGTTTTCTTTACTTGATAACGTACGTAATCAATCAATAGCGAGTTTTTGACCTAAAACTTTCACTCAAAGTTGAAGTAGTGAAGAAATTTGTGGCTTTTCGTATGGTCCAGTGGCTTGGAGATAGTTGCTGTATTAGATAATATTAAATCGAGTATGTATAATCAAGTAAAATTTTACGTTCAAGTATTACATCAACTTTGTGTAAAACCTTATGCACTACAGTTTCTAAAATGAATTTTGCGTTTATAATAATTACTCATCTGTTGAGTTATAAAATCCTCCTGATCCAACTTTAAATAACTGCAATAATTTCTTTTAGTCTCTTCATATAAAGTAAAAAAGGCATGACGAGGTCATCACACACACATACACATACACACCAATAGGCACAATTACATCCTAGAGGCTAGAAAACGATGATTTTTGAGGGAGAAAGCAACCAACATTACCTCCAGGATGATCAAATGAAACTGAACGGGGATAATCGTGTGTACGAAAACCTCGGTATTCACTAATTTCTGTCTAAGATACTTTAACTTCTGTGAATGACATCATGGTGAAGAAGAGACATGGCCCATATATATTTTATGATTACGGTCGTTAGACAAAAAGAAATACTGAGCGTTTTGATCCGATTTTAATTTTGCGGCTGCTATAGGAACGTTCAGGTAATATAATGCGATGAATATATATATTTGCTTTAGAAACAATAATTTTACTAATTGTAAGCTGATCTTGTACAAGACATTTTATTTTTTTTTATCTTTAAGGCTGTTTAAGGAATAAACGTTGATTTACATACATGAATTATAGACTTTCTCATAAATAGTTATATAAAACATGTATTCATTTAACCAGGAAGCGGGCGAGCGAGATACACAGTCATCCCAGGCTCAAGCAGTCATTCATTCTAATAAAAATGTATATTTGTTACGAACGACCTTGAGAGTATCCTCTTATATGGCAGTCTTTATGGGAACTACCATGTATTTGTCAAATATTTCCTTATTTTTTGGGAGTAACAAACTTTTTTTTAAAAAAAGCAATCTTAGAACTTGTTTTGATCGAAATCTCCACGCGACTCACCATTGTTCCAAAGTATTTCCTATAAAAGGCTACATTTTACAATGTGAAAATTTTAGTAATTTTTATTGCTAAGTTCTATAACGTATGGTTCATAAATGTAAAAAGGAATATATAAGAAAATTAAATGGTACGTGCCATATCCATTGTAGGAATTTGAAAATGATCACGCAAGGAAGAAACTGTTAAAATAACACATATTTATCAAAATAGCAAAAGTAAACTTAAGATAGGTAATGAACATGAAACGTTTGAGCTAAAAAGAAAATTTTCAAATGCTTCTTAAAGGAATTACACTCATAAGACATGAAGCTGTAAGTATAGCAAAAGACACACTTTGCCCTGTCAAAAAACACAAGCAAGTAAAAGTTCAACATACTATTTGCCGATCATCAAAGAACTACATTAACTTGAGCAACGTTTGACAGTTTTGCCTGCAAATAACATTCCTGTAATGGTAATGTTAGCAAAATGTTTCTGTGATTTGTGGATTTTATAAAAGTCAAGTACACTTGAAACTTTGTTTAATTTGATTGATATTTTTCTTAAATTATGAAAGCAAAATTTTAAAGTTCCTAAAAGTAGATAAGATAATTTATTTCTCTTACTTATATTATTCACTGTAATTTACGGTTTTTATCATGTACATTAAAAATAATTTTATAAAAAGAAGTGGGTAACTGAGCTACAAACATAATGTTCGACTAACAAAAAAGTTTTCCATTGCGAGCGTATTGAAGTGAGCATTTAAATAGTTACAGGTAGGTAGGATTTATTACATTCCAAGTGAGAATAGCGGCTTTTATTTGCATAATTGCGTATATGTCCCTTCAAACATGAAAAATATGTGAATAAAGCTTTGCAAACATCACAAACGTTTGAATTTTCCTCTGAATAAATGCATTTATGCATTTTAAATTACGCATCGAATTAAAAATTTCTTCGCAAACTTTGCAAATGTGACATATTTTTCAGAATAAAGCTTTAAATGCCTATTTAAGATTTTATTCATTAAGAATGCTTTGAAACAATATTGAACATTTATAAAATTTTGCACTTCTGAATTAAGTGAATCCAACTGTAAGTGTTTCTTTTGGGCAGAAGTTGTAACACATATAATTTGGGAGAATGCTCCTCTTTTTTACGAACTTTTAAATAACTGTTAAACTTCGTCTTTTTTATTTTGCATTCTGCAGGTATCCATATGCAGAGCTTAATTACTTAGATGCTCATAAAACTTTTGATCTCTTTAAACAAGGATTTGTTTCTTAGTACAAGGTTTTTTATTGCTTTACGTGACAGAGGGGGGAGGAATAAATTGAATGCCAGTAGGTGACGAAAGTCTTTCATTCAAAAAAGAAGGAATAAAAGACCATTGTAGCTTTCCGAATGTATCATTGATTTAGAGATAGTTGGTAAAATTATTTAATCTAAAATGGAGACTGCCTTTAATTAAGTCGGGAAAAACGATTATCGAGGTTTAGTTTCACCGAATTACCTTTACAGGAATTCATGAAATACTTAAACTGAATTGAATATTATTGGATAAATAGAATTATGCATTTATTTGCTGAATGTATCTTAGACTCTACATCCACCATCCTACATCCACATACAAGTTCACTAACCACATTTATTTTCACATCTTAGTGTTGATGACGTGGTCGACATCTTGAATTCACACCTATTCGTTCCATCACATAACATCAACAGGAAAATTTTGATATTTCATTAAAGTAGTTCACACCACTTATTTTTGGATAATTAACTGAAGCACACAGGGTTCAATCAAGCTGTTTTGTAATATCTTTGTATCTGACAATTGACAATGAATATCTTCCTGGTGCACCATGCGAAGATAGACCGTTTTATGCTTTTTACTGAGGAAGGGTAGAGAATGAGAGATAGTTATATTTACGTCGTACTATATAGTTGCACGAGAGGTATTCACGACGAATCTTGTAATTTTGAAGCACGGTCAAGTGACGAAGATGATTCTGAACTGGTACCCCCTTCTCTAAACTTCCACACCAATCCAGTGGCATGGCATTTTTATCTTCGACATATTTAACATGCCCCAACTTCTTCTACATGTTAGGTCATTAGCGATGCCGGAATCGAAGTCATAATACTCCAATCACGAGTCGGTGACTTAGATCAGCAGGAAACTGCGATCAATTAGGAAGGGTAGTGAGAAGAATGCAAATTTAGTTTCTATGGCTTGTGCCTCTAATATATTTCAAAACGTTTTAACCTAGTTTGATTTAAAAGAAGTGAAGAAAATTAGAATTCCTGGTTTGCATTTGAATTTTGATTTTTATTGTGCACCAGTGCTTTAGGAAATTACTGTGCATAAGATGCGACATGAAATAATTTTTAAATCCTTACGCAAAGTATGTTATCTTTAAAAAGCCCATGAATAGTTCTCAGTACTCTGCAGTCATCATGCACCTATGCTTAGAGATTTATGCATGAGCAACTTTTCTATAAATAATCGAAGTCCAAGCTGCAGAAAACTTCATAAATCATAGATTAATCTCCATTTTCAAAGATAAGACAAATATTATCGATAGCATAATGTTAAAAAAACATCTCCTTAATATATTTAAATATGGGAGGAAGGCACATGTGAAATATTCTTAAATTCATTGTATGGAAAATATAATATTTAATACTTAATGTTATAAATTTATTTGAAATAAATATAATTTGGTAAAATAGTCCTTTGTTCTCTACATTAGTTTTTAAGTATTACAACAACCTTTAATATTAAACAATATCCGGGGAAAAGTTTTAACTGAAAAAAATATTTCATGATAAGACTTTCTTAAAATTGTAAGGAAATTTATATAATTGTATAATGATTAATAAATATGATGTTAAACTTAATTAACCATCAGAGCAAAAAACGTAAATGTTTTTAAAAATCTCTTTTTCACATTCCTCTGCATACGCTTGATAATTTCTTTTAAGTTACTTAAAAGACTGTGTTTAGTTTTATTGGCAGTGAAGCTCTCAGTCATGACCTCACTTCACTATACTTATTGATATATAGATTGTATTATAAATTATATTGATTTATAACTTATAATACATTCGCATAACAAATTATGCGGAGATAGATAAAAATTATAACAACTAAATTTTGATATACCCTATACATTTACAAATGATAATAAATGATTTATTTTACATATGCGTATAGAAGATTAAATAAATTCTTAAGCAGATTGGATATTTTGATTTTTAGTAATAATGCTATTGATCCAGTATTAAAATAGAACAACAGAAGTGTGAAGATACAAGAAATATTGTAGTTAAAAACTTCTAAATCTTTAAGGAATTGGTCACACCGTGGAAAGTATCATAAGCGAACTCATTTTAGAAATACTATCTTGAAAATTATTAATTATTTTCTATGTATAAAAATAGTTCTTTCACCTAACTATGTAATCCTACTACTCTTCTGCATCCACACACGGAATACTAAAAGGAGAGAATATTCAAGTGGAATAAATTTAATAAAGTCTGTTTACAAAGAGACGCATTTAAAAAAAATTAAGTATATAATATACTATGTCACCGGAATGAAAACTGGCCTGATTCAATGTGTTCAACGTAAATCATTAAAAGTTCAAAATCATATTGGTGTTCTTCCACAATTGATTTATAAAATATTTACAGACATTGAGCCCAAATTAGCTGTGTAAAAATCTCTACACATAGCTTAAAATACAGTTCATAAGAGATAACTTTTTTATTTTCTGTTCCATCTATAATACAAAAACATATTTCTTAAATCATATTAATCATAAGGGTTGTAATGTTTAATGTTTTTCCAAAGAACTTCGTATAGATGGGATCACGGAATCTTCAAGGCCGATTCGAAACCAGCGACGCCGAAGACAACAAGATGTGGCTCTTCATGGTCCAATTGCGTTGTGAAATATGTACATGCTGAAACCTAAATATTTAATATCATCTTGCTTTTAAATTTATTTTCACATCTTCAAAATAACAGCCCATAAAATATGATTTACATTTATATTATGTTGAAGCTTAAATATTTTTATACTGTCGAGAAGTGAAAACTCTTCTTATACTTCTACTAAACATTTACTTGCTACTAAAGATCTACTAAAAATATATCCATAGTTACATATATAATTAGCATTTATATAGAAAATCAACATGTACCACAAAACAGGTTTTTGTTCGGTGTTAAGTAATCAACTATATCCTCGAAACTTTTCCTGGACTGTAGTAACAATGATTGGATTATCCATAATGTGGATTTTGAAGTAAAGATTATATATTTACTAATTCCTGTTACAATTCCGGATCTGTCACAAAATCTTTACTCAGCTTATTAAAACATTGCCTTTAGTTTGTATCAAAGTTTCACAAATACGAATGTTAAACCAATTTTAATTGTCCTGACTGTACATCACAAGTCTGGAACCTATAGTGCCCCATTGCTCCTAAAGAAAAGGATCTTCATTTAGATAAAACTACTTCATATACTCATACCTTTTCGTTAAGACTTTTATTTGGAAATCCTATAACTCACGAAATGTAAATTATCTTAAATAACCAAAAAAAAACCTGAATTTTTAAACATATTTTCATTTGTAGTTTCTTTACATTTTCTACAAGACCGTAAAAATAATGAATCGCATCATAATACGACACCATCTCAATCAGAACTACGATATCTCATTATAATAACGGACGGAAGAAAATTGAGTTAGGGACTTTTTAAGCTCCTCGTAAACTTTAAAAAAGAACATTCTAAGAACATTTCCGATAAAGAATATACGCCCACCGTTAGCCCTCCTTTGACCTTGTTTAAATTTTCATGTAAATATATTCTTTATTCTAAAATCATACAATGAAGTCTTGCTGTTAAAAATCTTAATTAATAACTAAAGTTACCTGTGCTTAACTTTTTTTTAATCCCAATTTCATCTCGAATGATGATGATCCAATGAAGCCTTATAACTACCGGCTAATTGTAATTCGAAAAAATAAGGTAAATTTTTGCGAAATATATTCCTTATTCTCAAAAAGCTAGAGTATCCTCAATAGAGAATTCTACCTATTTGAATACATCAAATTGCTGCCGAATAAACTAAAACAAATGCTAACTTCTCATACTTTATACCTTACATAGAATTCTACAAGTTATGTTAAGTATATTTAAATGTTTCGTTTCTGAGTTTTTAAAATTTAATAATACTTTTAATGGACAAATGTAAATATTAAAAAAAAACTTCACTCTCTTTCTAAATGTGTCAGTAATAGGCATACTAAGCTAATTAAGTCGTAAGATTCTTGCCATAGCCAAAAAATATACCAAAATATATCCTAATTGTGCATGTATACATCAAAAAATCACTAAAATTTAATTCCAGAACTTTCAGTACCAAAATATGATTTTCGTATTTATTTCAAATAATTGGAACTAGAATTTAAACTATTTCTATAGATTGCATTATCGTATATTGAAAATTACGTAAAATGATTAATATTTATTAAAATTGTTTACTTTAAATTTTAAAATATTTATTTTCATTTTAAGTAACCAGTTACTAATTTCGAGTTAGTATAAATATTTCTTTAAAAAAAATGGATTAAACATTATGAAATATAAATAGAAGAAAGATAATTTTATTTCTTAGTCAAGCACATCAACAACAAATAAACTACAAAATTCAAAAGTCAAACGAAAAAATTCAGGTTAATGAGAATGAAGATAAACAAAATAAATAGCAATTACGATACTAAAGAAAAAGTCAAAGATTCTGAAGTTTCATACGCAATTTGACTAAAGCAGAATAAAAAAGAAACAACTCTTATAAAACATCATTAAAAATTGTCATTTCCCAAATTTTAAAATCAGCATTTCTCCTTTGTAAACAAGACTGTAAATTCTTCTGTAAACAAAACCTCAGATGAAACTTTTTCATATGGAACCTAACATTTCTTGTAAATGTATAAATCTGGTTAAAACATTTTAAAAAATACCGGATATATTTCAACATAGATATGAAAATGAGTTTTTAATTGATAAGACTAAACGAAAGTCTTTTCTTTTGTATGAAGACTTAAATGGTTCTTTAAAGTACTACTATGAGAAAACCTTTTGTTGCAAATTTCACAGGCGAAAGGCTTTTCTTTTGTATGAACACGCGAATGAGTTTTTAATGTAGAAGATTGAACGAAACTCTTCTTACAAATTTCACAAGCAAAGGTTTCTTGTATGAAGCGAGAATGCTCTTCTTTTCACAGAAGTTTTCTACAAATGTCAAAAGGTTTCTTCTGTATGAATACGCAAATGAGTTTTTAAATAAGAAGACTGAGAATGCGCGAAAGTCTTCTTACAAATTGCACAAGCAAAGGGCTTTTCTTTTGTATGAATACGCAAATGAGTTTTTAAAGTAGAAGAATGCGCGAAAGTCTTCTTACAAATTTCACAAATGAAAGGTTTTTCTTTCGTGTGAATTCGGTAATGTTTTTTAATGGACCCACTTTCTGAGAAACACTTCTTACAAACTTCACATGCGAAAGGTTTTTCTTTAGTATGAATGCGCAAATGAACTTTCAAAAGGACCCTTTTTAAGAAACTCTTTTTGCAAATTTCACAAACAAATAGGTTTTCTTTAGTGTGAGTACGGAGATGCAAATTAAAATAGCTACTATCGGAATAAGATTTGTTGCATTCAGAGCACGAATAGGGTTTTTCTTTTGTATGAGTGCGTAAATGTTTCTTCAGTGTTGACAAATTTTTGAACAACACTTTGCAAATTTCACAAATGGGGGAGATTTTCTCCTCATGGACGCGTTCATGTCGCTCCAAACTGCGCATCGAATTGAAGGGTATCTTGCAAACGTCGCAATTGTAGACCTTTTCTTCTAAATGAATCTTTAAATGTCTCTGATAGCCTCTGTTCGTCAAGAAATAATTGTTGCAATATCGACACTTATGATTTCTTTCTTCCTTAAAATGATGTGAAGCTGACTTCCTGTTTCTTGTCTCAGCAGATTTCAGGTGAATAACTTCGTTCATGCTCTTGCCTTTTCTATGGGATTTTAAATGATTGCTAAAATCCCTCTCACTTTTAAACTCCTTACTGAAGATATCGCATATGTAGCACTTATCTATTGAATTCATTTCTTAGATTCAACAAAAATCAGGGTACTGTTCAAACTATAAAATTCCTTAATTAACTATTTTCACCTCTTTACTTGAAAACGAATGTATGGAAATGAAAATCAAGTGGGTGCCACAGTCTTTTTTCTTAAAGTTGTTGTGAAATATTTGTATGCGTTTCTTGAAGATCCGATGTGGCTTGGAAATAGCTATAATATTAGTTAACCTAATATGGAATTATTTTTTGTTGCTAAATTTAGAATATGTTAGTAATTGAAAACTGTCCCTTAGAAAAACTCATTCAGTTTATTCACAATCATGGAAAGCGAATTCTTAATAGGTAATCACACTGAAAATTCAGTTAAGAATTTATTTACTTCCGAAATCCTATTTTTCTGATCCAAATTTGTAATCACATTTATTTAATACACTAAATACTCAGCAATACTCAAATGGCGAGGTCAGCAAGTGAGTAACACCCGAATGTTATTTATTTCCTTTATTCACCTTTATTTCTGAGGAACTATTGAAACTTGACGGGGACGAGCCGCTCCAGTGAAACATCATCACCTACAATTTCTTTAAGAGGATTAGTCGCTGTGTGAAATGTCTGCTGTATACAGGTGGTCTTGGTTACGGAGGCAAGGCCGGCGTATCATTAGTTCGTGCCCTGGTACAAATGACACATTATGGAAACGGGCTGATTTACGTTAAATTTGTTGAGGCTCAAGGTCCTCCATTTGTAGTTTTGTGAATGGCCGCAAAGGGGGCATTTCAGGTGTCGTCCTAGTCAATTGATCCTGCAGATTTGACAAACATAAAGGTTTTCCTTCATGTGAGTATTGAGATGAGCATTTAAATATTTAAGCCTAGAATAGGGCTTACTGCATTTGAGGGCAAAAACTTGCGAATTTCGGTTCCGTAAGCACGTAGTTTATCTCTGCACCAAAATAATCCCTTCAGTCTGGACTCTTTTACTGGGTTATATAGATAAAACCGCCCCACACTCAACTACCAGTGTGTCGGTAGGCGAACGAACCCTGTCATTGCTATGAGGGGGGCGTGTCAGTTGTTTTTGTTGCGACATTCAAGTCATGACGGCTTTTTTTGCTACGTCATGTGTGTCTGACCACGCCAGCTGTGCGAAGGTTGCGTATTTCTTTGTTCAGTGGCAACGTCACCAATCAGGATACATAGCTTTTTTTAAACAAAACTATTAATACTTTGTGTATTAATTTGAGTTTATCTTGCTTTTAAGTTAGCACCAGTGGAAAATACAAAAACACACACATTTATTATTCTCGAGAACGACAGACCCCTCGTGGTTCCAAGCCTCGAAGTAACTGCTCAAAACTGAACCAGTATGGTTGCCAGATACAATACAATATACATACAATGAAATGCTACAAAGCTAGTCGCCATACCTTCGAAACACGCGAATAGGGTTTTTTATTGTATTAGTGCGTAACTCTTGTCGCAAACCAGTAAAGTATTTTAATAATGCTTTAAAAATTTCGGAACATTATTACTTTTTCTTTAAACGAAAGCGTTTGTGTTGTTTCATATTATGCATCGAAATTAAAGTTGTTTGCATTCTTCGCAAGCATCGACATTTTCTTCACAATGAAAACTTTAAATGCGTATTTAAAGTTATTTTCGTTCAAAATGTTTTCAAACAAAATTGACATCTTTCAAATTTTTGCTTTTCAGACTCATGGGAAGTCAACTCCAAGATTGATTTTTAGATGTTCTTAAAATGGGCCTATTCCATAAACAGTGACTGGTTTCCTTATACAAGGTGTTAACACTTTGCTTGATTACGTGTGTAAGTATTGAAACACTAGTCGATTACCAACGTCTTTCACTCAAAGTAAAAGTAGTTATCACCTGTTTTCGCTTACTGAGTGATGCAATGGCTTGGAGATAGCCACTACATTAGTTAATATAAAATAGATTGACATAGTATTTACCAGAGTAATTCGGGGTCTTAAAGCTCGAAAAGTCTATGTATTCTTTAACCAATAACTTGTTTCCTAATGACTGAAAGCCAGTTCTATACCAAAGTGTTGCTCTAAGAAAGTAGAAGTATTGGATTATATACAGTTGTGATACACTAAAGCATCCAATGGTTGGGAAACTCTATCTTATCAGTAAATTGATCAAATCGAGAAAATGTTTACCAAGCTACACTTTCACTTACATGTTAATTATCGTGCTACCCATTCTGAGTTGAACATTATGTGGGAAAAAGAACTACGCAATTATTTACGTAAGATAGGACGGATTCATAATTCCACCTGATTAATTTCTGATATAAGTGAAGTATAACTTAAACTGAGTACTTACTTGTCGATTACACAAACACTGGTCCTTCTCTATTGTATTTTTATATAAAACACGACGTAAAAAAAATTTTTAGATCATAATTTTTACTTTCAACTTTTTCGATGCTGATCTATTGCAAATAATTTATGTGACCGCTGCAGACCAGTGGTCTAGGTAACAGATTCGTGGCCAGTCATGAGTTCGAGCCTAATGCCGCTGAAAAATCGCCGTGTAGGAGAGCGATGCATGTTACATCTGTCGAAAGCGCAAATGTCCTACCGTTGGTTTGGTGAGGTACTAAGAAGAGACGGATGACATCTCAGGTGTCGCTCTCGTCGCTTGACCATGGTTCGAAATTGCAAGTTCTGTCAACAAAAGCCCTTGTATAGATGAACAGTGAGATACATTTTTGAACATTGTTAACATTGAAGAGTCAGTAAATGGCCATAGCATATATTAAGTAGAATTTTCTAAGATTGTCTTATCGGCATCGTAGCATTTATTTCCTAACAATTAAAAAGCGTTATTCTTAAAACACTCCGTGATCGCGTTAGCCTAGTGGTCAAGAAGGCCCCGAGATATCGCCGTAACCTCTTTTCTACTGCAGTGACCCCAACTGGTCAGAAAACCAATGTAAAATTAAAAGTAAATTTCCTGTAAAATATCTTCCTTCCAGTAGATGGCCTACAGTAATATAATTAAAATTGAAAAATCAAACCACTAACCAGAAATAGTTTTTATCCTGCATTATCATCTTAATTGCCGCAAGCGTGTATATCCGTCTCGCTCAACCCGGGCGACAAATTCCCCGAAGGTATACACACATACCACTTTTCTAATATAATCTTTATCCTGGCGCTGTTATCAGTAAAACTATTCCAAAGACTTTTGAATGCATTAAAATGACCTTGACAGTGGTTTGCAAAGCATTTATTTATATCAGAGAAAATTTACCTTTCTTTATGTCTTTTTCTCCCCCCCCCCCATACATGGTATATTCGCGTCTATGTGAAAACCTGTACTACTAGGGAACAAATTCCGCATAATTTAATCTGAAGTTATGGGGTTAGGAAAAAAAAATTATTTGGGGTTTAAACAACAGTAGTCCATGTCTATCCAAAATTTAAACAGTATTTAAAACTAGTAATAATTTTGCTGACGAACTCAGGTGAATCTTAACATTATGTGATCCAATTATGTGTGAAACAAGGTTTCAGTTTAAATAAAAATTCAAAAACTTTCGAAATTATTTTGGGTACAAACTATTATATAGAAATCCTATAATACATAACATTTTAAATTCACCATAGCAAGTAAATACAAAAAGAAATGTTGAATAAACTTAAAGTTTATTCATATGTTCTACATGTGGCAAAAATTAGGGTTTGGGACCCCGAGATCCCGAAGTCCCGGGATCCCAGTGGTTTTTTCAAATCCTGTTATCCCTGGGTTAAAATAACTAATCCCAAGATTTTTTTTTGTCTAAATTACAATTTGAATTTTTTTTCAAATTATTGTGAATCTGGTATTACATTTAATGTATCTTTTTTACTTGTTTCGTACAGTATGAGTTTAATGTCAGTTTTTTCACGTGTTGTACTTTGAAGAGTTCGAGGTGTGGGTGTCTTTGTTAAACCGGAAAATTTCATATGTTTTCTCTTATTTCTTCTGTAACTTTCTCCCTAACGCGAGTGGGATCAGAAAACGTACATTTCTCCCACCCTCAGGATGTCAGCTATCTTGCACAGAAGCAATTAGAATTTTTTGAAAATATCTTGTAGCATTTTCTGCCCCGAGATCTTGGTGTTTTTAATAATCTTGAAATACCGGGATTAAAATAATTTATATCTGGATTTAAATTTGGTCTAAATTATATTTTTAAAAAAATTCTCTTAAAAATTTTCTAAGAATTTAATCAGTCAAAAAATCATATTTTGTAAATGAAATATGTAAGTAGAATTTTTTGTACAATTATAAGTGCTGTAGGTAAAAAAAATATATGCATAACTCTCATTTCTCGTATGGGAAAACGTCGCACAGATCTAAGTGGCTCCTTGCAATGCTTACACAATAAAGTAAGCAACATATGAAGAATAGATTTTATCACAGTTCCTTCTGCAATTAAATGCCTATAAATAATAGCGGACTTGCTTGGAAGACTTGAGACAATTCAAATCCCATTGCATTACTAACAGCACATGCAACTGCATCTTTAATTTCAAATGAGAAAACACTTGAATTTGATTCACATTCTGATTAAATTACTTGATCAATTTATCATAAAAAACCATTAAATGTAGAAGAACTAAATAAAATTATCAAAGAAATATGTGCATAATAATGTATTAGATTTAGACACTGTCATCAAAAATTCAAAAGTAATGTCTTTTTTGAAATGGATGGAGACGTGGTGACACTGAAAAGAACAAACTGCTATTTAATGACGGTATATCTACTAGTAAAGAGTCCGAACATGCATTTTGTTCCGAAGAGAATTTGTAACAAAATAGAAGCTGTTTCAACGGATTATTGGAGAGCTGCGTTTTTATAAGCTTATTTAGAAAACAAGAAATGAAGAAGTGCTTTTTTTTTAAAGAATTTCATTTGGTACAATTTTTTGTTTGTTTTAATGATAAAGTAATTTTTTTATTTGTTTTATTAAAATGATATTAAATCAAATTTTTAATTATATTCTAAGCTTTATTATGCAATTTTAACTATGGTAATATGAAAGTATTTTTAATAAATTGTCCAATCCTAATCCTGGGACCGATCCGGTATTTGGATAATGTAATCCCGAAATCCCGGGAATGAAAATATGACATGAGATTGCAAACCCTAGCAAAAATAATACTTCTCAGTATAAGGCAACACCATCTCAATCCGAAGATTTATATCTTATTTCTCGCGAGCAATTATTAATGTCTTTTAAATTGAGCTTTATTTCGAAGAATAAAATACATTTTGTGAAAACATCCGTTGGAAAATGTAAACACATTTTGTGAAAACATCCGTTCGAAAATGTAAAAACCTTTTCTAGTTACCTCTGAAATTGTTATAAAGTAATTTCTCCGCACTCTGAAATCAGAAAAACTTAGCCTTTTTGCTACGTCTGAAGTTCTGCTGCTTCAGTTTTAAATGAATAAGTGATGTCAAAAAAGAAGATTGTTAACAGAAGTTATACTTGTAATACCTTTTTTGTTTAAACTGATAATGATTCAGTGCAGGCTTACTTCTATTGGGCGATTTGAATTTTAGAGCATAAGGTTGATATTTACGAAATTTATTTATCCTCAAAAATAGAGTATTGCATCTATTTGAGTGCATGGAAGAACATCAAAAATACATATACTAATGGAAATTTTTTTAAGGTGTAATTTATACTTAAATCATACAAATTCTATTAAGTATCCTTTAATGCCGTATTTTCTCGAATCAAAGCCGCACTTTTCTTTTTTTTAAAAAATCTATTGAAAATATGGTGCGGCTAAAAATAGAAGGTAAAAAAAATAATTGAATGGGGCAATTAGATCAATTACAGATTCCTATATGCATTTGATTGTTTATAATACTGGTAAAACAACTAATTATTCACTTCTCATTAATTCTCATTTTAAAGAGATTTTAATTTTGTAAAACTGGATATCAATAAACCATATAGAGCTATTTTCTTAATTTTCAGAAAAACCTTTACATAATGTTTGGTTAAGACATAGAATAATCGATGGCGTCTTAGATTCGTGTAAATACCGCATTTGATTTCTATGTTTTAGAACTTTCATAACAATGTTAATATATTTTTCAATATCATAGAAATCAAGCAGTCAAATACATGTATGACACATAAACAATTGTTAGTTAATTTGTAAACTAATTACGTAACCTAAAAATATTGAAGGACTTTTTTAAGGA
>BMAO01031405.1:0-22195 GCA_019973975.1 Trichonephila clavata | reverse complement strand
TATGTAAGTACCATAGAAAATGACACTCCATTCAAACTAATTGGATTATTAGATTGCCAATATTGTGATTTAAATTAGAATTTATGATACATATAAATGTCATCACAGCCAAATTGGCGCCATGACACTCCTTGATATCAAAACAACAAAGATTCTGTGTTTGTGTTTTTATGTGAAAAAAAATTAGTCAGATTTTGTTGGGATATAGTGTGATTTGTGCTCAGTGCCAGTTTGGCTGTGGTGATGCTAATACGTAAGAACACGAAGAGTAATACGAATTTTTATTAACGTATGAGATTTTCTGACATTTTCTTTTTGTTCTGAGCTGTTTATTGTAGTTTCGTCAAAATTAGACTTTTATTTTTATATTTAAGGTTTCTACTATATGTAAGGTTGTATACTAATGTCATAATCTATACTAAATATATAAAAGAAAGAGTTTGTGTGTTTACGCTATTCCAACCAAATTAAACAACCCAGAAGTGTGAAACTTGGCACGTAGAAGCTGCAGATCCTTATGCTTGAAGAGTTTTTTTTAATTCGCTTTAGATTTTTTAAACTTCAATTTTTAAGTGATGTTTCAGCTAAATGTAGATATGACGTCATCAAACATGTCAAGTATTAACTTTGCAAAAATGAATGCTTCAAGCAGTTTTTTGGGGGATTGCAGCACATTTTACAGTAAATATATTTATTTATGGTTGTATTTATTCGTTTTCTTACTCTTTGTGATGGAATTTTATTTGTTTTCCGAAAAAATCATGATAAAAAAAATGTTCTTTCTAAATTTTGTTTTTCTGTTTGGCAACAATTGACTTTCGATGTGTTATAACGTATTTATCCTTTTCTTAAAATTCAAAATAGATAAAGGATGTTATTTTTGTGCATCTTTTTCAAACAAAATGGTCATGCTATTATGGTTGAAAATGGACATGGTGTACTGTTAATTTTTTACAGCTTTTTCAAACTAACTGGTCATGCTATTTACGGTTGAAAATGGACAGGTGTACCGTTAAAGTGTTCTGTTATTCAGGTAAGGATTTAGTTCTAAGGTTGGTTGGATTGTCGAATTGGACACTTATCCCGCCGTGAGTGGGTGATACTAAAGCCTAGCCACCGCATTAAATTTACGTATCTGTGTAATTTTTGTTGATTATTTCTTTTTTACTTTTGTGGTTTGTAATAATATATGTTGATTGAATAATGGAACAACTACCCAGCTTGCAAGGCCATTTCTATTGTTCTGGCCACTTTCAAAGATATTTACTTTCCGTAAAATGTTTTATTTCATTTTATGCTCCTGATTCATGCCAGCTGAACTATGATTATCAATAAAGCCTGATTACACTCTCTAAACCTTTTTGCTGTAATTGAAAAAAGTTTGCTTTCCCCATGTTGTTCATTATTTTTGTTATTTTTAAAGAATCAACAATGCAGAAAACATTTGTATGTATTTTGGTACTAAACAGTTGTAAGGGCCTTGGGTTTGTGTGGTTGCTTTTCCTTATTCTCGCTAACTTGAATGTTGTTGGTATTATCAATCTACTGATGCATTTGCGTTACTATTCATCTGATGTTGATATCACGGCAACAGAAGGTAGTTGGCCCCAAAGTAAGTAAAACTTGGAACTAAAACATCGCCTGAATATTAGTACACTTTAAGGGTATGTCTTGCCTACTTCCATCCTAATAGCTTATATCAGTACATTTCAGCAGTACTTCTTGCGTACTTCCAACTGCATAGCATGACCATTTGGTTAAAGTAATAAGTATGATCACAACCTATTGGCAGCATTATATGAAACAAAGCATATGGCAGACATAGGAAGACGACACATAGGAAATCGTGGTTGCCAACTTAGTGAGTTATTAATAGAGTTGGCAATTGTTGCAATTATACATAAGTACCAGAAAATCTTCCTATGACATTTCAATTCTTACATATTGTCACAACCTATTATTATTACAACATTACATGAAATGAAGCACATGGTTGCCAATTGAGTCCATAAAACACATTTGAAATCAGCATTGCCAACTTGGCGAGTTATTTGAACGTTGGCATTGGTGCGATAAAAGGTTAGCACCAACATTTCCTTCCATTGAAAAGAAAAAGTGTACTGCTTTTCCTGATACTTATGTATTAGAGTCAAGCGGCACTTTTTTCACCAAAATTTGACTTTTTCTTCGTTTAAACATATAAGAATCTGTTATTTTGATATTGTGGTGCAAATTTTGTTGCGGTTACTCCAATATGTACCCTTTTCCTTCTATTGGCTTAGTTCATACTAATTAAATTTTTTTTAGTACTGAGAATTACATTTAATACTCTGTATTAAATGTATTACAGAGATGTTAGATAGCATTGCACCCATACCTCATATAATACTAATTTAATTTTTTTTCAGTTGAAAGTTTCCTAATGTTTCTTATTTATGATAGCATTTAGTGAGAATCACTTTATCATTAATTTTTTCTTTCGGTTTATCTATTCAAGTTATTTCACCCATAGTTCCCACAGCAGAAACTTACTACTGCTATCACATTTCTAATAATTTTTATTTATATTTTCATTCATTCATATCTATTTACTCTTTAGCATGCTAATTTTCTCTCTTACATTGAAATATTGTTTTTGTTAAATTATTTATTTTTAGGCCAAATTGCAATTTGTTTAAAATTATTTATAATGTGAACATTCATTTAAAAAAAAATATTTTTAATTTTTGGTTTTACTACTTAATACAGGGTTTTACCCTTCCTAAAAAAATATTTTGATTGCTATAATAGATGAATTTTGGTTTTTAAAACTTAATCCGTGCGAAGAAAGGGCATTTCAGCTAGTGTACAATAAAAGAATGCATTCTTCGTTTTTTTAAACTCTTATTTATTCATTGATGAATTAATCTTAAATGCGTCATTTTTTAAAATCTGGAATACCCATTGGCATCCTATCTCTGCATCTATACGGCCTAGTTTGCAAAATGTAGGATCAGCCAAATGAAGGAAATCTGGAAGAGCTAAATTTGAAATATTTCACGCGAAAGAAGGTGTTAAGTCAATGATATTTTTCACTAAAAAGAGCTCAATATTCTCTCTGAAACTTGAATCAGTATTAGACACAAAAGTACACTTTTTGAATCGAAGAGTTAGTGAGAAATTATTTAATCCGGTGTCTCTGAATCAATTCTCAGTAGCTTTGGTAAAATGAAGCAATAAAGGATGCTTAATTCCACAGATCCGACAAGAGAATTAAGAAAAACAGATTTTATGCCTGAGTTTAGCGGTTAGAACAGTGCTCCTCATACTTTCCATATTTGACACCCAATTTTCAATCATAGTTTTCATCGTGCCCTCTCATACAACAATGCATTGAATGCAATAATAATGTACTTCGACGCTAAAGCTACAATGCGACTTTAATATTATAAACTGCACATATTATCAATATATGTATAATATTTTGTATATCACAAGCCCACGGAAATCACTAGTAATTACTAAACTTGCTTTTAATGTAGTATTGATAAGTCAATTAGACTCTTTTTGTGCGTCATACCATCATGCCGTTTTTACCATCATACCGAAGATGTAGTATTGGCTTTTGTAAACGGGGTTTCTTGTGTTTTTGCTTTTGTAATTTTCTCCAAGAAGCAAAAGTAGTACTTTTTATTAATTATATCAAACATATAACATTCATTTTGTTCTTTACCTCTTGTTTAATAAAAATGCCTTACAAATAAGTCACATTTGTTTTGCTTCTGACTCTTTCTTTGCCTGAACTTGCATTATCCTTAACTTATAGACATCAGTGTAATATTAAGAAGTTTTAAGACTAAACCTTACTGAACAGTAATCCTTCAATTACTTAGTTTTTACAATTATTCTATGTGTTTTAAATCGTGGTTTCAAAACGATTTGACGTTTAAGAGTAATGAAAACCTCAGACGTTAAAGTGTTAAGGGCTAGTGTTAAGTTGAATTTAACGTCAAGTATATTAACCCTGTTACTTATAATCAGTAACCCAGTGGACGAGCTGCTTAAAAATGTTGACATGTGGAAGGTGACCGATGCACCGCTGTCTCGTAAAGAGGAGGCATTCATTAGATGCCATTTACTTTTATTTTCCAGTCCTTAAACTAGATTTGGAGTCGAATGACATATTTTTATAGCCTTTAAATGATATTTCTGTTACAAATGTTTTGAGTGAAATTGGTAGTATCGTACGCTATGTACATCGCTAAGTGGACTTCAACAGCCTACGGAATGTCATTGATGTCTAGATTAAGAAGTTTGGGCCCTAATAAAGATTCTTGGGGTACCCCACTGAGAATTGGACGCGGGATGGAGAGACAGTTTTCAATTCTTACTCTAAATCCTAGAGAGTTTAGGTAGGAGTGTATAACTTTGATGAGTTGATCCGAAATTCCAAGTGGCATCATCTTGGATATCAAGCCATCATGCCAAATTTTATCAAAGGCTTTGGCTATGTCGACAAGAAGCATGCCCATGGCCTGGTTATTTTGAAACTCGTGATGAATCAGCTCCGTAACTCTAAGTAACTGGGTCGCTGTGGAGAACTGTGTAACAAAGCCACGTTGCTCAGGAATAATAACATTCCTGGCTGTGCAGTGCTGATAAGGCAATTCAAAAGAACAAATTCGTACGCTTTGCTCAAGTTACTTAGTAGCGATATTGGACGGTAACATTGAGGTCGAGTATCATCAGAATTGGTTTTAAGTATGGGGACCACCACTGCAGTCTTCCAGGTCTTAGGGAAATGACAGTTTTCATTAATAAATTGATCAGCATGACAAAAAAAGGAACGAATTTGAGGAGTAGATTTCTAAGGTTGCGGCTTGTAATTAAATCCAATCCGGGAGATTTATTGATCTTAAGCTTTTTAATATATTCCTGGACTTCTCTTGGAGTTGTTTTTTTTCCAGGTCTAGACAGGTAGAAGCGTCCAGAAATATTTTAATTTTCCTTTGTGTATGAGCTGGAAAACGTTCGTTTTCCAGCAATCACTTCCACTTTCTCTAAAGGGTGATTTGCTTTTTTGCCAAGTGCGACCTTTGAGAGGGGGATGCTTTGAGGTAGTTTTTTGAATAGGGGAGATTTTTCTCCTAAGAGTGCCTATCTCCGGCGTAAGTGTCGCTATGGGAGATTTCCAACAAGATTAGGAAAAGTGTCGAACGTCTTTCGTGACCTCACGACTGAGTGTTCAGAACTCAGATCTCAAGGCAGGATCTCTTGTACCTTGCCAAAATTTACGAACACGATTTCTGTGGCAAATTGTAGCTTTAATTTTGGAGGGGACTTTTATGAGGTTGCTTAAGTTTTGGTTTTGAAGATGCCACAAGAGCTTCGAAGATATTTTTTCCAAGTCATTCAATTGCAATTTCGAGGTCACCCTTGTTGGTGGAAGGAGGGATGGGGAGTTGTTTGTTATTTAAAAGATATTTGATGTTCTCCCAATTGGTGGAGAGTTTATTCGAAATTTTGATTAGAGCAGATGTAGTATATAAAGTAAGAATAAACGGTAGATGAGCTGATTCAAGATCATCTACAACTCTAATACCATGATTAAGGGGGACATTTTTAAGAACTTCTAGATCAACAATAAAATCTTTTGCTCCTGGTATAGAGCTAGAGTTAATATGTGTAGGAGTGTGGTGCTACAATCCTCACACTCGGTTTACTACATTCTATAATAAAGTAAACAACGCACCAAGAACTAGTCGTCCGATAGAGACAAAAAATAGTTGGTAGAAAAATACAACCTGATCGAGCCAAGCACCACAGTAATCTGGGTAGACATCGTGCTGACGTGAGTGACTGACCGCCTAACGGTCGGTACGAGCGTAAATTTCGCTTCTATCAGCCGCCTGTAATGATCATCGTGGACACTCGTGTGTGGTTTCTATGTCTAATGGTTGATAACGATGAATCAGGCACTGTAACAACTGATCTGACAATCAATCTGCCCTCCTGATTTGCTATGGCCCTAGGTCAACCGCAAAAATCACGACGCTGGAATATGCCACTGTTCACCCATTCTTGCCAGCATCTTTTAAGGATTACATCGCTTCGACGCATAAGACGAGCGTTTTTCTGATTTGCCCAAACTGCCTATTTCAATCCAATGATACGGCCTCTTTCAATCTATCACAATTGCTCGTAATGAGCTCTAATCCTTCGGGGAGGCATTTTTTTAGTTGTTGAAAGTTATCCTAAATAGCAATGAAACAGAATTTTGACCATCAGATTGAGAATCGCTTCTTATAGACACCTGCTGAGTGCTCACTTACGATGCGCTGTAGCTCCCGTTATTAATTCATCCGGCACCGAATTTTAATCATTTGCATGTAAGGTACAAATGTCTTTGCATACGAAATTTCATTACAATCGGGCAACTCCTTTTGAGGCGTCGTTTTTTTACAAACTTTTATTTAACTTACAATGTATGTATGTATGAATGTATGTATGTATGTATGTATGTATGTATGTATGTATGTATGTATGTATGTATGTATGTATGTATGTATGTATGTATGTATGTATGTATGTATGTATGTATGTATGTATGTATGTATGTATGTATGTAATTTGTTCGGGTGGAATCTTGCAACTCAATTTTCAAGTTGATATCTTCACTCCATTGAGCTGAAATTTTGTATACACGTTTAGTTTGGAGGACATTGCATGTTTTGACCATTTATATTCCGATATTGCAATTAATTAAAAAGATATTAATTAAAAACATTAAATTAGTTTTGGTGCCAACTTCGATATATCTGCATTGTTGTAATAATGTTATTGTTACAACAATGACAAAAGTTGGCGTCGAAAATTGGTTTTCAGCCAAACTGGAATTTCATAACGTTGCGCTATTGACTGTATTAATTAACTTTGTCTAAAAAATAATTACATTTCTTCAACGTAAAAATAATCTAATTTCTACAACGTATGCAATTTTTGTACAAATTTCTATCTATTTTCTTGGATTTAAATTCAAAACAAAAAAGTAGAGCTATTTTTTAAGTAGATTGGTACATTGTATTTCTTTCTCAACGCTGCCAAGTCAAACTGAGATGGAGTATTGAAGAAATTATTTAAAAAATTTATCTAACTTCAATCTATGAAACTCAGACAAAAAATAATTACAGAATCGGAAAGATCAATTTTTTATGTATCTTACCCATCAAAAAGGAATCCGCTAGGAAAACAATAAGAGAAAAATATTAACTAGAAAGGCAATGTATTTTCGATTAAAAAAATAATTTTTTTATGTATCTTACCCATCAAAAAGGAATCCGCTAGGAAAACAATAAGAGAAAAATATTATCTAGAAATGCAATATAGTTTCGATTAAAAAATAATTTTATAATAAAATGAATTAATTTTTTTAAGAAATTTTCTAATTTTAAGCCTACAAGTAATTTAAATATACCTCATTTTATCACCAGTAATCTAAACACACACTACGACACGTGTCCTTAAATTTAATTACAAATAGAATCTGTTAATTTTATTTGAGTTTTTTTTTGTTTGAAAAATTACGGCAATTTTGTTTTTCTAGATGAGTTAGGCACATTGTAAAACCAGCTCAAGGTTCTTTATATTCATAAAATGTGCCAAAAGAGAATAATTTGCAAAATGACCTGAAATATTTTTAAAAATAAGGAGAGAAAAAAATCGAATCTTAGAAGAAACATTTCGTTAAATAGAAAATGCACTTCGCTATCTGGAGTTGTTTTACGAAGAAAAGAGTAATATGTGCTTGGTTCCAGGAAAAAGTTCTTAAAATAGAGAAATTCCCAAAATAGAAGTTCGTTACATGGAGATCTGACTGTATAAAAATAATGCGATGGTTAATTATTTTTTCAAAATCAACTTTTTAAAGATGACCTGAGCAATTAAAAAAATATATTCTTACGTAGAAGATATTCAATGTCCAGCAAAAAATTATCATTATTTGATAAAACTTTCTTTTTTTATTACAACGTGCGTTTTGAATCTTAAGCATTTTATTGATTAATACAAATATTTAAATGCCTTTTGAAGTTTTTTAATAAATAACTAAATTTTTCTTCTAATACGTTACAGAAAAATGTATCCCTTATCTTCAAAATATTTCAAATAAATATTATATTCTTAAAGTTTTTTCAAAAATAGTCAAACTTTTAATTAAACATTTAATAACTTTGTCATGTATGAAGATAATCTCACTAAACCTTTTTTTTTTCGTGTGTAGAACAATTTTACCCAAGATCTGCACGAAGATTGAAAAAATTGCTTAAAAATTACGGATTTAAAAACATTGTGTTTTTAGTCTAATACCCTTTTTGCCAGAATTAATTCAGCTAAACTAGGGATGGCGAACCAGCGTTCAATGAGTTGAACAGGCTGAGAAGCCTGTCCAGTGATAACTAAAAAGTAAAAAATAAACTAAAAGTAAAAAAACTTTTTTAAGAACAAGCTTTTATTTAAACGCGCTAAAAAGAATAAAATAAACTTTTCCTTTAAAACTGTTTTTACTATCAACTTATAACGTCATTACACAATTTATATGATATAAAGCTTGTCGCGAGATTTAAGTACTCGTATTTACTTAGTTTGAATTTTTACAAATTAAAATCAATCAGGTCAAGTTTATCTACACAGGTAAATCTCGCCACAAGCTTTTGTATCATATAAATTGTGTAATGACGTTATAAGTTGATAGTAAAAAAAGTTTTAAAGGAAAAGTTTATTTTATTCTTTTTAGCGCGTTTAAATAAAAGCTTGTTCTTAAAAAAGTTTTTTTACTTTTAGTTTATTGTTTGTTTGTTTTGTTATAAAGTGTATGTCCCAGTTCTTAAATACAATGCATGGGTAGGTGACTCTTGGATTAGAAACTAGTTTTATTAATCATGTGAGTAAAACTATATTAAAGATAGATTAAATTTTGTAATAGTAAATGCAATACCTTTTTAACTGTCGTTATACTTTAAATACCTATAACATTTAGTACCTCTAACGGTTCCGTGACTCGGAAAAGTTTGGTCTATATCAACCACTTTCTTCATTTTAAAAAGTCTATCGAGGCTCATAGCTCTCACTTTGGAGCATTGTAGAAGCCTGAAAAACAAAGTACTCGCTCAGGAGCCTTCCTTGTTACTTTAGAGCAGTTCGTCAATGGAGGCCGCACTTCTTAGTTCACTGTCAGTAAGCAATGATAGAAATATAAGAAGCAGGAAAATATTGCATCTGCAAAATATATGAGAGAAAATACAGCTCTCATAAACGACAATTCTCTTACTTGAACCTACTTTTTAAGATAATTTTAATAAGAAAAACATTTTTAATTTTGATTGTTTTTAGAAGTAACGAATTTAAGGTGCAGTCGGACCCCGACTTATTGAGCCCTTTTTTTAATATTTTTCGCGATTTAACGAATTTTTCTTTTCCCCCTGATTAGAATGAAGGCAAAACCCGAATGAACGAATGATTTCAAGAGACGAATTTTTTTTTTAACATTAGTTTGGATTAGAAAAAAAAACTGGATTTCTTTTCAAATTACATGTCTTTTTTAACCTGAAAAGGAAAATACTTTTCTTGAGAGCGGGAAATTTTTCATGGGAAAAAGAGCAGTTCATTATTTGACTTTATAAGTGCAGATGAGTCGTGAGTATTACCTATCGCGTGAGTTTTGAATAGGACAGGAATTCTTGAAACTAGAATCTAAGCTGTTACATTTTCTGAAGCTTTACGTTGTCTGGAAATTTCAAAAACATAGCTCTCATGCAGCAGGATGTAATTGAGTCAGTATTTTCTTCTCTGCATAGAGTCGAAAAAGGATTCTTTCAAGTTACGAATAAAAAAAATTGTCAAGCATCTAGTGGTAAGTATTTAAAAATGTTCTATTCACTTTTGCGTAAAAATTCACTAAAAGTAATTTTAACTGCTGAATAAATAGTGCGTAATTTCCTTTTAAAGATTTTTTTGCGCAGTTCATTTTTATGCAGTTTCCAAAAGGTAAGTGCAAAAAAATTGTAATTTTTTTACCCCAATATCACGGATAACCCCGAATTAACGAATGTAATGTTCGATCCCAATGAATGCGTTAATCAACTTTATTTAGTAAATTATAATAATAAAGATTTTATCGACTATTTCCCACTGTTTTTTCCAGATTGAATAGAATACACTTTTTCCATTTGCAAGACAATCCATTTTTAGATTTAGCGGAAATAAAATAATCATTGGGAAAAATTTCAGAATATTTATTCCATCACACAGGCACCAAGTTTCCCGGACATTTTAACTGCCCATAAACTCGCCGTCTAAATCTCACACGAACTATTTGGCGAGAGATGAAGTGAAATGTTCCACACTCCCAAGGTGTCTGACTCGATAAAGGAGCGCAATCCTTGTTAACGCCCCGAGGGACTCCTTCAGCCCTAGCCTTCTTCCTTGGAGGTTTCTTATCCGAAAACTGCAAGTGGTCGTGTTCTTTTTCCAGATAAACTGAGCTGAGGTAGTGCCATATAAAACTCTTCTGTCGTAGAGCTTTGAACTATGTTTGGACACTTACTATGCGTCGTATACGTTACCAAATTTTTCTTGTCTTTATGCCGTGCCCACAAGAGAAATCGAATTTATAGTGGAAAGAAAAATTTATGAATTAATGAAGGGTTGAGTGGATTTACATTAAAAAATTTGTTTGTCTTCATTCATTATTATATTAGAGTCGTATTAAAATGCATTAGTTCCAAGAATTTAAAGAAATGAAAGAAAGAGTTTAAGAATTTTTTTATTTGTAAGGTCCGTCTCTTATAAATGCACCAAATTAAAGCTGTTATTTTTGTTTTGTTTTTGTAAACAATGTCGTATATCCTTTTAAATAAAGTAGATATATGTTAAAAATGTATCTGTTTTTTTAAAAAAAAATACCTATTTTAAAATGTAAGGAAATTTGCACATTATTGTAGTCATCTTTATTAGTTGCTCATCTTTTTTTTTTTAAAAAAAAAAAAACATCATTTACCTTTTCTAGTACACTATTCATTTTGGTAAGTATTCATCGTGTATTAACGAACATGCAAATGTCGTGTACTTAGTGTCAAGATTACAGAATCGTGGCTAGCGTGTCCTGAGCTCGAGCCTAGTGCCGCTGAAGACCCGCCGTGTAGGGGAAAGACGCTGCACCTTAAATCTGTCACTAATGAAATGCCCTCTCCTTTGGTGTGGAGTGGAAGAAGGAAAAGGGGATGACAGGGCTCTGGTGTCCTCCTCGACCCTTGACCGAGATTCTTAATTACGAGTTCCGTCACCAATAGCCCACGTGCGGTTTTATAGTGCGACATTAATATCTCTCCCTCTACTAACTCACTGAGCCTCGGGAGATTTAATTTGTGGATGGAAGGTCTTCATTGGCCCCATTACTCGAAACCACGATTCGATAGCCCTGGCCACGATTTCATGATCTTGAGCCTCAATTTTAGAGGTCATCCGATGAGTTTCGATTACATTTTTCAGGGGTTTGATAATGAAAATTGCGTTATATATATATGTACAAAACAAATTTAATAAATTAAATTAAATCTATTTAAATTTTATCGTAAAAAATTAATTGTATTGTATATTAAATTTGTAATAATAAAATTTCTCTTAATACCTCTTTCTTTCCCTATGGCCCAGTGCTATAGGCAAATTACAAGTTTACAGGTAAAGGGTGACTAGTCAAAAAACTTTGTTTAAACCTGAAATCTTGTTTCTAAAGTACTACTTGTACTTGTACTACTGTGTGGCTAATATTTCTTACTGTCTTCACTGGTTATACTTAGGTTTCTAAGTATTTGCATATATATATATATATAGATAAGGATAATTAAATTAGATCTAAAATTAATTCCCTTATACCATTTTAACTTTTATATTCCGTTACATATTCAAGTATTAAATTGATTATCCACTTCTTACTGAAGAACATATGGCCCTAAACTGAACTTTTATCCCCGGCCATTAATTTTTATAACCTCGTATGTCATGCTTAAATTTCAAATATATCTCATCAATAGGAAGTGTACTTGAGAAACATCTGCCTAAATGGAAATCCACTTATATTTAACGTGTGTCTGTTTCTCTCTTAGAATCAGAAGCCAAAATGTTTCGTTGAATAAAAACCGTTTTTACAAAGTGCCTTGGTTTTGACTCGGGAAACACGATATATATATATATATGTGTGTGTGTGTGTGTAAGTAGCTAAGAGCACAGTTCATACAGAGGTAAATATGAGGTATTTGTATTCAAATATTAAGTCAACAATGAAACATTTTTCATGTTAGCTTACTTAACAAAACAAAAAGATGTAAGAAATGACAACCCACATTAATGAGTAAGCTGCATTTATAATAGTATGTTAAAATTTTTAATAAAAAAATACAGTATGTTTCTTAAATTGGCTTTATATACAGTACCTATAACAGATTAATCTACTTGAAATATATATATTATTTTCTTTTCTTTCAAGTTTTGGATGGGGTTCCCGAAAGCACCTTATAACTCTAGGGGCTCTGTGAGTAGACAAAGTTTGAAGACCACTGACTTAAAATTGGATCTTCTTTTCTTTATGATCTTTGTTTGATGGGAGTGATAAAACGAAAGATATACATTTTATAAATGGTATTTTCTTTTCGGTACCTATTATTGTTAATAGAATTTTATTGTCTTTATAATTGCTTGTCTAGGAATAAAAAAACCCGCTTGTATCTGTGAAATAGTCCTTCATATTTTGATTTTTACAAAGTTTTACGTGCGCGTAACAGACAAGGTGACCTATACAATGAAAGAGATCTTTTGATTACATTTTTTTTTAACATAACCATGAAGTCTTTTTTTCTTTCAACATTTTGGCATTTTAGTCTTCGCAGACTAGGCAAGCCCCCAGGAGTGAGAGCCATTTCTTTAGTGGCGCTGTTCCCGCAACCAAATTTTTCGCGCTCTCATTGGATGCTAAATATTGCTGTGATTACCAGAGCCAGATTGATAATCAAGTGATCTTGCCTACAATTTTCGCATTCAAAAAATCTTTCAATTCCAGCCGATATCAAATCCGCAACCTTGGGCTAACGGGGAAGGAACGCTATCTCTAAGCCCCTCCTCCCCAGCCGACATAAATATGAAGTAATGATCTGGATTTTAGAGAAAAAGGAAATAATTGTTTAATAACATTTGAAACGATTTCAAAAAATGCATGTAAGCTTGAAAACTTAACTCATGTCAATTTGATTTTTTTGGTATTTTCTTATTTCATGCTGTTCGTCTAAATCAGTGATTCCCAAAGGGGTCTATGAAGATCTTGAAGGAATCTACGTCAGCGAAAAAACAATTTGGGGGTCCATGAGGTGTGAATGGGGTCCGAGAAAGTGGCTCCCATTAAACCATATCGTGAATTTAAAAGAAAATTTACACATTTAACAAATTTTTCTATGAACCTGATTTTCTTATTTTACAGATTCTGTTATTAAATTTAATAAGGTTAATTTGCAGTTACAAGGACCATCGTTTCAGCGTGTTTTGCCAAAATTAAGCTAAAGTGTATAATATTGGGAATCCCGTATTTTCCCAATTTCTCAATTTGCCACAGACAATCTGTAAGGAAAAATGACGCTTTAGCCTACGTTCAGCATTTAAATGCCCTTTTTTAGGTTTTTAAACTAGTTTTATGAATTCTTTGACTATGGTAATACCACAGTAGGCAATGAATTAATATGGGCACTATGAACATAAAATGTCATATTACAAGAGGAACGGATCGGAATAGACAATTACGAAGATCTTAAAGTTTAAAAACTGATACCTACAAATTTTAGAAGCACCGGGATGAATGAAGCACCGAATTCTTCCCTCCCATAAAAGCATTCTATGTATTAATGAAGTTTTGATTTAATTAATTAACATGTGTTTCTTTAAACACTATACTTCTCTACAGTTAAAAGTTTAAACCTTTAAACTATCAAAAAGACATTTAAGTTGATAAATTTTAAAAAATTCAACATTAGGATAAGTAGGGGTGTACCCCAAAACGGAAAAAATTGGCAATGGGGTCTATGAGACAAAAAAGTTTGGGAATTTCTGTTCTAAATTATTATTGCATTCAAGTTCGAATGTCTCTGAAAACAAAGGAAGTTTTATATTCCGTGTTAATATATGTTATTTCTGAAATATAAATTATCTCTCCTATTTCCTCCATTTAAGGCCTACATTTTTTCACATTACAAATTCATTCTATATTTTACTCAATAGCACCTTTGGAAGCGAATTGTAGTTTTGGAATACGATTATTAAGTAAGTGTTTCTCACTTGGTAATGAAAAGAAAAGCAACTGATAATGGTGCAACTCAATAATTTATTAACAAAATTAATGAAGGATTAAAATTAATGTAGGCAATATATCTTTCCGATTTCTCTTTTACAGTGCTCTCGCAAATTTCATCACCCATGCTGTAAAATCTTTTTATCCCAATTAGAATGTCAAAAGAGGATAAAAGTCATTAATATTTTCTTGTAGGAAATAAAATACAACTTGGAACAAAGATTAATTAGGGAAAATGATTTGGTATTTTTATACTTCTCTCATTATCACTCGAATAGAGTGCTTCAAACTATAATAAAAGAGCCTAATTAAGACCATTCAAATATATTTTACAGAATCAAATTCTGTTTTTATTATAACCTTTTATTGAATACAATGATAAAACGTGAAGAATTTTACTTTTTTCCCTAGCTTTCCTTTTCATTGGGAGAACTCTTCAGGCTTTTCAGCATTTGCCTCTTATCTGCTGATAATTTACTTCAAATTTTCGCCGAAGAAAATTAATTGGAAAATGTAAAATTAGCAAATAGTGATCCTGAAAAATACTGCTTATTTTTTTCTATTGCAATTTGTGAAAAAATATTGTCATTGCATTTAAAAAATATGTTTCTATACATATATTTATATTCTATATATAACATATATCTATATTCTGTACATAATATTTATATTCTATTTGTAACACATATCTATATACCATGTACAATATTTATATTCTATACATGCTATTATTAAATTCCATACATAAATATTTTTCTATATATCTATTTTATATGTATAACAAGCAAAAAGTGATCCTAAGAAATACAGTTAATTTTTTTTTTCAAAAGCAATTTGTAAAAAAATGTAGTCATTGAATTTAAAAATATTTTTCTGTAAATATTTACTTTCTACATATAACATATATATCTATATTCTATATATAACATATATATCTATATTCTATATATAATACTAGCCGTTACCCACCCGCTTAGCTGGGTATTTCATGATGTTATATATATCAATTATTAATATCTAAGTCCTATCATTAAGAGAGTTCGATTATATTGAAAAACATACTTATACCTGTAACTGTCGCCTCTTGATAAAAAAAAGGGCAGAACTCATCTAATTTCTATTTTCTAAAAATCTCTGAAATTGAAGTATAGAATGATGTTTGCATTTTTGTAACACTACAATGAATAGGATTCCTTCAAAACCAATTTTCTGTGGATCTCTACTCTGTAAAATAAACATGCAAGCCAAATCTAACGAGGGAAAAACAAAATTTTTACTATCAATAGCCCCATAATCCCGTTGAGAGTCGTTTTCCAAAATAACCGTTCTTGGCGGATTTCAATTCAACAAAAGAAAAATGTGAACCAAATTTCATTATTATAGTCCTTGTATTTCGAAAGAAGGAATTTTTTTGTCAGTACGCCCCAGTAACCCCCTGCTCCCCCCAGAAGTTGATTTCCGTAAAATACATTTTTAGTTGATCCCTATTCAACCAAAGAAACATGCTTAAAAATTTCGAGTATGTGGGTTTAACAATTCAAAAACAATTCAAATTTTTTCTATAACTCCTCTTGACCCCTCGCAGCCCTCCTTGGGGGTCGATTTTCGTTTTACTCTTTGTTAGAAGAGTTTTATTCCATGAAAGGAACATTCATATCAGTTTTCAAGGAGGTAGCCCTAATAGTTAAAAAACGGAAATATTTATCGATTACGCCCCTTAATCTCCCGAAATGAAACTTGGTGGTTGATATTTGCGAAACCCATTTTATAGCGATTCTTTACACTACGAAAGGAATCTGCTTACCAAATTTCAAGACTGTACGTCTCATAGTTTAAAACAGGGAATAATTGTCTATAACGCCCTTTAAGCCCCCTCAACGCCACTTGGGGGTCTGTTTTCATAAAACCCATTTTGCAGGGGAACTGTACTCTATGAAAGGAATTTGCTTATAAAATTTGAAGACTGTGCGCATCTAATAAATTAAAAATAGAAAAAATTATCTATAACGCCCCTTGAGCCCGCGCACCACCACCCTGGGGTAAATTTTCACAAAACGCATTACACAGGAAATCTGTAATCCTTGAAAGGATTCTGATTATCATATTTCAAGATTGTACATCTAGTAGTTTGAAACTGAAATAATTATCTATAACGCCCCTTAAGCCCCGTAACGCCACTTAGGGGTCCATTTTCACGAAACGCATTTTGTAACGTATCTCTATCTTATGAGAGGAATCTGCTTACCGAATTTCAAGACTGTGCGTCTAATAGTTAAAAAATCGGAATAATTTTTTATGTCCCCCCTTAACCCCCCGCAACACCCCTTGGGGTCAATTTTTCCCCCAAAAATTTTGTAGCGGATATTTACTTCATGAAAGAAACATGCCTACCAATTTTCAAGCAGGTAGGTCAAGTAGTTTCAAAACGAAAATATTTATCTATTACGCCCCTTAATCCCCGCAACGCTACTTGGGGGCTATTTTCCCCAAACCCATCTTGTAGCTGATCTCTACTCTATGAAAGGAATCTATTTATCAAATATAAAGACTCTACGTCTAATAGTTTAAAAATAGAAATATTTATCTATAACGGCCCCTAAGCCCCCGTAACACCACTTGGGGTTCGATTTTCACCAAACTCATTTTATAGCGGATCTCTACTCTATGAAAGGAATCTGCTTACCCATTTTCAAGATTGTACGTCGAGTAGTTTAAAAATTGAAACAATTATTTATAACTCTCCTTAACCCCCGTAACGCCCCTTGCGGTTCGAATTTCGTAAAAAAAATCCGTTCTTAGCTGATCTCTACTCTATGAAAAGAACATCCCTACCAAATTTCAAGCCTGTAGATTGAATAGTTCTGGAGATATCATGATTAGTCAGTCAGTCAGTCAGTGAGTCGCTTTTCTCCTTTATATATATAGATATATATACAATATCTATATTTTATATATAACATATATATCTATATTCTATATATAATATATATATCTATGTATTCTATATATAACATATATATATATATTTATATTCTATGTATAACATATATATCTGTATTCTATATATAATATTCATGTTCTATATATACTATTATTTATATTCTATACATAAATATTTTTCTATTTCTCTATTTTCTATATATAACAAAACCAAACAGCGATCCTGAAAAATACATCTCATTTTTTTCTAATGCAGTTTGTGAAAAAAATATTGCCATTTCATTCCAAAATATTTTTCTTAAGACTTTAAGCTTTTAGAAAGATACACCCAGTTTTCTTTTGCACCAAATTTAAAGTTTACAGAAAAATAAATTAACAAAAATTCTAAAAAGGAATAGAAGGTTATAAATTCCCGAAGTTTTTTTCCAATTATTGAAAATAACTTTATCACTATAGGAAACATAATTTTGAGTAAAAGAGAACTGATGGTCTAAAAAAAAACCATTTCCCGAAGACTATTCAACACAGCTTATTAGCTCTGTCTAAAGAGAGGAAATAAAATAATTCACAATAATTTGTTTTAATGCAAAAATTTAATTCGAATGCTTCGCCGATTTTAAGTAGTAACTCTTTATTATTTTAACCTTTGGCAACATGGTAGATATTACTATTAGTTTCAAAGAATAAAACTCCACCAGTTTCCTTTACAAAAGACTTTGACTTACCTTTTGCATCCATTTGCTTTCTTATTCAAAGCAATACATTTAAGTAAAATAATAAATTTCATCTTTGCAGAATTGTCATAAGCTCTTTGTTAATGACAAAGCATATTATTTGGTTATTCTGCTTTGTATCAAGTACAACGGAGAATGTTAGTATGATTTTCTAAAATTACTATTCTGTTTTCATTGTATTTATTTTTCTCTTTAAACTTTTATTTATAATTAATTACATCACATCATAGAATATTTGCACATGGAATGAAGCTGATATAAAAAAAAATCGTGTATAACATCATGTTACAATTCTAAAGGACATATTTTTCCACTGTAGTATAAGTAAAGCATTTTTTTTTTTAAATTCGAATTTTTCAATCAATGTTTTTCATGTAATCCGAGATTCTAATTCTATACATATTCTTTAAAGTTGTTAGTAGTTTTCATAATATCTGTCTGTATGGAATGTTTCAGAAAAAGGCGCTGAAGTGGAAAATTGAATTTCGAGTTCCAACCTGCAAAAATTCCTTTGTTGTTCTTGAAAAAAAGCATTAAAGAATGTTCAATAATAAACTATATACTTTTTCTGAAGTAGTTTCCTGGGACATTCTTTGAACCTCTCAGTAGATATTGAATCGAATTGGAACATAAAAAAAGTGAAGTGTGAACTTTCTCTCTTATTTATATAAAGAAATAGTTTTATCTGGTGATACTCAGATTTATAAAGGGATAAATGCCTTTTCTGTATGAATGCTAAAGACATAAACTTTGTTGTAATTTTACTAAAGCTCATATTTAGTATGTAAGATTTGGGAAATAGAAAAAAAGTACCATTTACTTTTGCAACAATAGATGTTATGGGATTCTATCCTGAATAGATCAAGAATATGTCTTAAAATTTGTAGTTTCTGTAGAGTGTGAGCAAACTATATAAATAATATTGATGCCATATTTATCAGTAAATAATTTATTCTGATGTATAATATTGCGTGATATCTCCAAGCTGTGCTTTTTTAGGACAATATTTAACGGTTTAGTTAAAACAGAATGGTCAGCTCAATCTACAGACCTGAAACCGATAGAAAATATTTGGGGCTAGCTTTGTAGTGGAACCTTGAAACCTTACTACTTTCGGCATTCCTTTAAGATCTTTACATCAGCTGAAACAAGTATTTTTCCATGTACATCTTCGTTTCTTATTTCGGTGTCCCACAATTTAATGTAAATGATTAGAGGCTTAAGTCCTTGCGCCGTACCAGACTGCGCTTTCTAGTATCTCCTGAAATCCCAGATTTCTGGGGTTGTTGAATGAATGTTGTTTCAATGAATGTTTTCAATGCATTCATTGAATAAAATTGCCTACCGTTCTCATATACGTTTCATTATAGAATGTCCCATACATTCTCAATTGGGTTTAGATTAGGTTTTATCAGGGACCCAAATAAAGACAATAACATTTTTCGAGTTTAAATAATTCTTCATAATATTGGTAGTATGTAGGTGGGGCATCTTCTCAATTATTCTCCTTATGTTTTCTAGAAAATGGAATAAGATGATTTTCTGGTGTTTCTATACATTTAAAAGAATTATGTTAGCCATTTGAAAAGGCTAAACCCACTTTACCATTAAAACTGAAACCATCATCAAAAATTCACCACCTTTACCTACTGAAAGAGCTTCTGGGTCCTTTTCATAAATTATTCTAATATTATGTTTTCCTGGCAGGACATCATATTTCTATATTTTTTCATCACTAAAAATGATAGCTATTTTTTTATCCTCGTATGGCAACTTGTCGTGAATTATACCCTCTCCTCAGATTATCATCTCCCCGTCTACCGTTTAATGTTTCTGGACGTGTAGGCGGATTAGAGATTTCAAGAGACATAGTTGCAAATCACTATATTTATTGATGCTTATTAATCACAGGAAGGCTACAACCTCACGATTCAAATTTAAGAGAAATAAAACACAGTGGAGTATGAGAAGGAGTTACTACTAGCGTAATTACGGAATCGCGACTGAATCCACGAAAGATCAAACACATATAATTACAGCTAAAACACGTACACGTATTCACAAATTTCTAAATCACTAACCTTATCCTTGTAACATCGGCTGTTCCGTCGTGGTGATGAATTCTTCACTGGTTGAATAGGATAGTAGACAAGGATCCCCACTCGGTCATACGGAATCTTTTCCAATTTCAATCTACTGCTCTCCGGCGTAGCTCGTCATGTTACTGCTATCTAATACTGTCAACAACTGCGTGTTGATCTACCGTTGCTTCAATTTATTTGACTTCACCTTTCTAACTCTTCACTTTACTTTTTTTGTTAACTCGCTAAACCCGAACTTATATAATATATCTCATTTGCATAAATCACGCTTTGGCTCCCGGGGGAGATTGGTTGAAATAAATAAAACTTTAAAGAAATATTGAGGAGGTTAGTGGAAACCGTATAGATCCGTCACAAACTGATTACAAACTCATTGTATTCTCATACTAATGTGAAGTTGTGACAGCGGTCGGTTCCTGCTTAATCTGAACCCCCTTGTCTACCTGTAAACCCGGCTAGAGGTGTGGGAGAAACTGAATGATCCACTGACAAGATTTCAATATAATCAATTTATTAATTCCAAATATCAATCAGACACAATAACAATCTAATTAAGGTAGATGATTAAACAGTAGAGCGCAGAGGTGAGATTCTATAACACGGTGATACTACTACAGACCCTCAACTGAATCTAAGACAGCTAAAATACGCTCAAATATAACTACGTCGCAGACTAATAAACTAACTTCTACTTAATCGAGCTCACAATACCTGTACTTTTTATGCATCGAATCCTATACTGGAAACTTGCAGGTGATCTCCTCGGCTTGATCAATGTCGTTGAATCCACACTCTTTAATCTTTTTCCTGGACAACTCCCAGACCTCTAACGAATTCTACTCTCTTTCAATCTTCAACTAATAACTAACTCGTAGACTTTATGTTAACTCCTACTTTCCAACTCCCAAACTAGCGAAAACAGCATTTATATAATATACTTTAATTACATAATCACGCTTCCTTACTCGGTGAAAGTTGGTTGAAATAAATATTTTCCTAAAAGAGTCATGAAGGGATTAGTAGAGTCGCGTATAGATCCGTCACAAAGTCTTTAGAGTGGCAACGCGTGAATAATTTTTGCGGGGATCTATTATCCTTTCATGAACAGTGTTCTTGAAAATATGCTACCGGGAGGCCTTAGTAATTTCCTGTAATAACATTCCTTGGCCTTAAGCCGTTCATTGCATCAGTCTATTGCTGCTGTTGTTGTTGCTAATTCCATTTGATCAAACGATGCAAAATCGAGGCTTACGAAATTCACCATAGCAAGGGGCTAGATTTGGCATCTGCCGTTAACCGCAGCATTGATCCCCATGTAGAGGACAGCATGATTTGACTCGGTTCCACCTCGATCTATTTGGCTCGACGACTATTTAGCACAGATTTTATACGATTACAACAGCGATTCTCAAAGACTCCTAGGGGGCGTGAAAACCCTACGTGGGAGGCACGAGCATATAAGAAAATCGAAAATAAAAGGTTATTGAAAAAAATTATTAATTTACTGAAGGAAGCAAGCCAAAAAATATACATTCTGACATTTTCAAAAGTAAAATACACGTTGCATATTTATTACAAAATGTTCCAATTTAAAAATTAAAAGGAAAATCAACATCTTACTCTCTTACCCTATTACTTAAAGCATCTATTACTTATCAATAGCATGTACAAAATTTAATACTGATCTGGGTCATTTGTATGGTTTATAATTAAGGCCGTAGTGTAGTTTTCGCGTTAATTATCATTGCATAAAATACATTGTTATTGTATGGGGCTGGGCGATAAAATTATGATTGAAAATTGGGTCACACAAATATTGAAAGTTTGAGAGAGAGAGAGAGAGAGAAGCTCTGATTTACGAACATCGATGCATTCTCCGGGATTTGAACCCAGGCCTATGGGCAACAGTTAGTGCCACTAACCACTATACTGGATGGGTAAATTATTATCTGTTACTGCGAATATATCCATAATATGTGGTCTTTCCGAACAAGGTTAAATTCCCATGGCTTCTTACAAGTTAATACACAAAAAATCATACTTTTACTAAGAAAATA